>OZ024834.1:23265284-23455284 GCA_964016985.1 Anodontia alba
AATTTTCAGATAAAAAATTCTAATATTTTTCATATTTCTACTCAAAACATAGATTGTGGGTACTCGTTAGAACCGCCTCGCCGAGGCGGTTCTATCGAGTACCCATAATCTATGTTTATGAGCTGAAATAAGGTACATCATAAGCTGATAAAAATTATCAGTGCACACATCAGTTCACAGGTTTGTTGCTTTGCATTGTCACACTTACATCTGGTTTGGATCATCATCAGCTTTATTTTCACATGTACAGAACTACTGCTGCATCGATAAAATTGATCAGTCCATCAACAATATTTTGTCATTGATATTGATGTACTCGTGATTTGTATTTTAGCACAGACTCAGTAAGACCTGAATACTATATACGAACAGAGAGGACAGATTTTTTTTTATTCATTTGATTTAGTTTTCACGGTGTAGAATTATGAATTTAAATAAATTCTATTTTATAACAGATATGCCGAAGACGAGGTTTGTTTGTATTTACTTTATGTATATGTTAGACTGTTGGGGTTAATAGGATTTTTTTTAGTAACACATGTTTTTCACTGGAAACGATTAACTTTTATCATTCTTTAATTTGTATACCTTGATATTTTAATATCGTAAGACGTTCTGACATTTCTCATGATCTGAAAGATCTCATAAACGCAGCGTGAGTTTCGTCAGTACTTCCGGTTTCAGACTTTCGGTCTGAAAGATCTCATGGTCTGACGGATCTCACGCTACACCGGCTTTTATCCAATTCAATAGCCGAGTAGGAAATCTAACGCTAGTCCTGCTGAACCCGGATATATTCTGCCTTTGCAAACAGTGTAGATCCAGATCATTTGGCTTCTTCAGAAGCCAACTGATGTGGACCTGCACTGTTTGTCAATTAGAATGTGAATTTGTATCAACAACCTGGATTGAGTAATCTGATTGGTTGTAAATTAGAAGTGGGCGTGGCATATTAATTTATTCAGCATGACTAGGGCTAATATTCCCGTTTATGCAAAGGGAGCAGCCGTTATTTATTTCTTTTTATTTGCAAAGACGAATTATTGATATCCATAATTCGTATTAGTGATATCCATAAATGGACCAAATTAATGATATCCATAATTTGAATTAGTGATATCCATAATTCGAATTATAGATAGCCAATAATCTAAATGATTTATGGATATCTGTAATTCAAATTATGGATATCACTATTTTGATTTATGGATATCCATAATTCGCATTAATGATACCCATAAATGGGGCGATTTAATGATATCGTGGTATCCATAATTGGAAATAGTGATATCCATAATTTGAATCAGTGATATCCATAAATCATTTAGATTAATGTATATCTATAATTCGAATTATGGATATCACTCATTCGGATTATGGATATCATTAATACCAATTATGGATATCCATAAATAATTATTGATATCCATAAATAATTATGGATATCACTAATTCGAATTATGGATATCACTAATTCAATTTATGGTCATCCATAAATAATTATGGATATCTATAAATAGGGAATAAATAGTAAAACGGCCTGAACAGAAAATATCGAACAACCCGCATAATTTACCTCAACCATGCGTTGAGCAGACGACATGCTGTCGCTACAGTCCATTAAGGTGCAACTTATGGAAACCAGTATTTGCAGGCAAACTTGAATTCGCTAAATACTCATATCAAATTGCCGCTATAAATACTAAAAATATCTTATGAAAACTGGATTTTACTCTTCTGTGTACGACGGCATCGGCCAGATTTCTTATTTCTTAATTTTTGGCAGCAATGAACATAATCGGTCTTTTGTATTTTTCGGAATGAAGGGTAAAACAGATTCTTTCAGGTAATTTTCACAGTCTTGAAGATTACTGTGAAGCTTATTGTCTTAAAAACTACTTATAACCCCAGTTCAGTCAAACACTTACACCTCCGTTTCTATAAAAAAGTAAATAAGTAAACTCAGGAACTGATACAATCAGATCCACATCAAGTTCTCGACATCAAAGGGAAAGACAGACAAATACAGACAAACACATTTAAACAGCCACAAAAAGAACAGATGAAAGCAGTGTTGGCAACCCTTTCTCAATAAGGTGGCAACTCCGGTATCCAAACTTAAAAGAATATATCTTTAACTTATTTAATTGTTGAAAGAAAAAAACATTTGTACGTAAAACACTACAGAACATTTATCAAAAAGTACCACAATGAAAGTACCACCTTGGAACGACGAGTAATAAATTACTGGGAGTGCTGGTGGGTCGGGGGAGGAAACAAAGAACACACAAAATCACGAAAATCGGAGACTCGGTTTAATTGAGTTTTCATATGCAACACTGTAGTTTGCGAGGCTGCATACGTCCCCTGGCACGGGCTTAAGCGGTATTCGATTTTCAAAATAAACAGGATGGGCTCAATGATCCCAAAGGAAATAAAATATAACCTGCACTATGATGAAAGCCTATAATGAAGCAAAGACGGGGACTGTTTGAAACTCACTGCACAACTGAGAATACTGTTTTCTCACTTTAGCCAATGCACTACATCTTACCAGCGGGGTTCATTGTCTTAATATGCAAGTGGGGTAATCTAATTTTAGTTTAAGGCAACCCTTTTCACGTGCAATATATAAGTGCCACTTACCAACTCCAGTTCCACTTAGATACAACGGAACGTTGCGTGGGGATGTGCTTTATGAACTGTTTATAAGTCCTCTCAAGCTTCTCCACCAGAGCCGCCTTTGGTAGCACAACTTCCAGACCATATATTAGTACCAGCAAAACGTACGTTTGCCGTAGATGCTTAGACGTATCCGAGCCCAAACTATTCTCCATGGAGCCCATAACCTTTGAGACTGTATAGTGTTTGCCTCGCTTTCTGTATGTTATAGGAGACGGCGGTTCCTTGCTATAAGAATGCCCATATGCATTGATTCTTCCACTATCGGCATAGACAGTTCTTTCGTTGCTACCTCTATACCACCAGAGTAAGACTGACTAATATGCTGGAATATCAGAAACAGCACGCTTTGGTTGGTGAGGATACCTACCTATACAACTAAAATCAACAGCTTTGTCAGAAACTGAAACTGTTGTAGCTAAGGTACATTCAAATACATTGATATTTTTGCTGCAAAAATGTGAGTAGCTGTTGCAATGCAACAGCTACTCACACTTTTTCAGCAAAAAATATCAATATATTTGCCATATTTCAAGATAGAAATTTTAACGTCACGTTAGCTAACAACTTCGTTAAGTTTTGAAAAACTGGGCCCAGGATGGCAACGTCGTCCGCACAAGCTGTTGTAACGCAGGAAATCTCCCCAATATGGCATCCCACACCTAACATCTGCCGTTTATCAAGCAGACCATTTGCATATACATGTAGCTTGTATAAGTCCGTGCTTAGGATACCGCTCTGGTGCGCCCCTGCTCCACACTCAAAACTTCTGAGTAAGCTCTGTCTGGCTTGACGACAGAATGCCCCTGCATGCAATGAATGTATCAATGACCAAGACTCGCCTTCCACACTAGCATTAAACAACCTCCCCCGATTCGGCATCCACGAATGCTGTGTACATTGGTCTACGCAGGTCTTTATTCCCGCGGATGATTTCTTCAATGATTAAGTAACAATTCACTGGCGGACAGTGTTGGTGAATCGGCGTTGCAAACTGTTTTGTTGGCTGTCAATGAAAACTTGTACTCTGTCTAGTAATAGGCTCCGCCCCACCTCCCCTCCCCTGCCCCACCCGAAGTAGTTTTTCTACTGACCGTTCCAAGGCGGTTCCTCTGTTGCAGTTCTTCCTTGTGCGTCTGTGGTTTCATATGTGGTGGTTGTTTTGTCATTATTTGTCCCTCGTGTCTCCTTTTAGCGCCGCGGAGGGCTGTGCTTCGTGACTGTGGCATTTCCTGGGTATCTTCACTCGTATTTTTGATAATCTTGGTAATGGTTGGGAGGTAATAACAGGGGAGGAAACCAGTCTACACATGGAAAGAATCGGCAAACCACGTACAATAAGATAAAGTAGAGAAGAATTTAATCTCCAAATCATGGATCACAGGAATACAGAGTCATAATCACATACAAAATGTAACCTCTTATATTCGGACTCCAACGACCTGACTGGGTGGTCTAAGTATGAGCCATAGACATTGCCTAACACTGTCAAAATGGCTCAGTCTATTCATAAATTTGGTTGAACAGCGTTTCCAGTGCATTGGCACTCTTACTATTGTTATATATCAAAATGAATGACTACGCCTGGTAGATGCAGTCGGTTGTACATTTTCACATGCATTTGTCACAGATATGTCCGACATTCTTCATCGGCCACAGTAACCATATAGCTTAACCCACTTATACAAACTAAATCTTCTTTCTTATAGATTCAACAGGTTCATATCTGATTTTAGGGGTATCTGTTGTTTGTTTACTCTCTTTTATCAGAAATATTTATACTAACGAAAAAAACAAGTTCGGTTTTGGTTTCATAACTTTTTTTTTATTGAGGAACCAATAAACGTCACTATGGACATACTAACTAGTATAGGATTAAAGTGTTCATTAAAAATCGATCGAAATTGTTCAAAACACACATTCGAAGTGTTTCTATTATTTTATTCCAAAAGAAAACTTGCGTTGTTTTTTTTTTATTTCCGCCAGTATATATTTGATATACACAGTGTATAGGCCCTTGTCAAGTGTCTAGGGTCTTTTTTTTATTACATGTCGCAGAACTCGAACTCAGGATCACTCGATTCCGAGCCAGACATTAGAACTATAACTTGCACAACCAAAAGCAATAGCAAAGAAGGAACGAAAAAGAAAGGAATAGCAAGAAACTTCAAGTGCCTATTCGAGTACACAGTATTGGCACGATCAAAAGTGCTTAAGGTCCTTTTTCAACGTCTGTCGCGGAACTCGAAATCGGGATCACTCGATTCTGATTCAGACATTTGAACTACCACATGCTGAGCCAAACGTAACTAGAGGCCCAAGTGGGCCAGAAATCGCTAACCTGGATTAGGCTGATCATGATATGTTACATTGTGCCATTGTGGCTATCTTGGCTAACAGATCAGAATGCCTTTAGCAATCCAGAATCTATTGTTTGAAGAGTTTCAAGATTGTCACCATGGCCGCCATCTTGGATATTGGAACTGAACGATTTAGCAATTCTGAATCTTCATGTCACCCCGATGCCTCCCATCAAGTTTCCGCTCAATATATCTTACTGTTTGGGAGGAAATTGGGTTTGAAGAATTTCAAGATGGCGGCCATCTTGGTCATTGAAACAGAACGATTTTAGCAATTCTGAATTTTCATAATACCCCAATGCCTCCCACCACGTTTAAGCTAAATCAGACTTATCCAGGAGCAGATGTGATCTGAAGATTTTCAAGATGGCTGCCATGGTGGCCATCTTAAATATCAAAACGGAACCATTTTAGCAATTCTAAATTTCCAAGCTGCTCCAGTGCCTTCCACCAAGTTTCCAATCCATCCGACTTACTGTTCGGGAGCAGATAAGAATTGAAGACTTTCAAGATGGCCTCCATGATACAATTCTGATGGTGATGTTGAAAATGTGAAAAGTTACTGACGGACATACGGATGAGGGACGGACCATGGTCAACAGACCACGTCATAAGCTGACCTAAAGCTCCAGGTCAGCTAATAATAGAAGCTCTTCAAGATTGCCACTGTGTCGGCCATCGTGGATATCGTATTAAATTGGGTTTAGCAATTCTGAATCTCCATGTCACCCCAATGTCTCCCACTAAGCTTTGGCTCAATCTGACGTACCATTCGGGAGCAGATAAGGTCTGATGATTTTCAAAATGGCCGGCATGGGGAACATCTTGGATAGCGGAACGGAATGATTTTAGGAATTCTGAATCTCTATGTTGCTCCGATGCCTTTCATCAAGTTTCAGCTCAATCCAACATACAGTTTTGGAGATGTCATTTGAAAATTTTCAAGATAGCCGCCGTGGCCACCATCTTGGATATCGGAACGTAACCATTAAGTAATTCTGAATCTCTATGTCGCTCCGATGCCTCCCGTCAAGTTTTGGCTCAATCCGACTTACGGTTTGGGAGGAGATGTCGTTTGAAGAATTTCAAAATGGCCACCATGGCGGCCATCTTGGATATCGGAATGGAACGATTTTACCAATTCTGAATTTCTACAACGCTCCGATGCCTCCAATCAAGTTTAGGCTCAATCTGACTTATGGTTTGGGAGGCGATGTCGTTTGAAGAAGGCCGCCATGGCGGCCATCTTGGATATCGAAACGGAATGATTTGAGCAATTCTGAATTTCTGTGTCACTGTGATGCCTCCGAGAAACTTTTGGCCCAACCCGACTTACGGTTTGGGAGGACATGTCGTTTGAAGAATTTCAGGCCATCTTGAATATAGGAACGGAACGATTTTAGCAATTTTGAATCTCCATGTTGCCACAATGCCTCATATTAAGTTTCAGCCCAATCCATCTTATGGTTCTGAAGGTGGTGTCAAAAATGTGAAAAGCTAACGACCGACGGACGGACGATGGACGGACAACAGACGATGGCTTAAGCTGACCGGGAGCAAAAAGCTCCAGGTGAGCTAATCATACAGAAAGAAGGAAAGAAAGAACAGCAAAAGGCTACAAGGGCATGTTTATTGTGCCTTAATCATGCAAGAAAGTCAAACAAGAAAGCATGCGATTAGCTCAATTAGAGAGGTTTAACTCGATTTCAAGGAGTGTTGTTGCAGGTGAGAAAGTAACTATAATCACTGTCGGGAAACAAACTCCGTGGTAGCTACCATTTGTGCTTACGTCACACGGTCTGAAGTCTTTTCGGATGCGATTTTAGTTCGGAAAACACGTATTTCCATTTCATTTCGTTCTTCAATATATTCCAATGGAAAACTTTGAAACATAGCGCAGTAAACGGGGCATATTTTTTCCTTTTCCTAGCTACATTAATTGTCTCACAGCTTTCCGTGGTTACTGAGAACACTTTGGACAAAGTGTCAGGAATGTGACTGCAAGTTATCTACCACTGTCAACTGAGATTTTGTAACAAGAAACTATTTTATTCCAACGCTCCCTAGAAAATAAGATCGAAACATGCTTCGCTGGATGCACAGTAATAAATAACTCGTATGCCTTTGGTGTCGAGAGAAAAGCGAAAGCAATGTTATCTACCACGGCGGATACAGGCTGAACGGGAAAATCGTGGTAGCTTCCACGTTGATAATGAAGAGTCGATTATGCCAACTTTAACTCTTGTCCTGCTGAGCCCGGATATACCCTGCCTTTGCAAACAGTGTAGATCCAGATCAGTTGGCTTCTGAAGCCAACTGATCTGGATCTGCACCGTTTGCCATTAAGTATGTGAATTTATATTAACAATCTGGATCAAGTAATCAGATTGGCTGAAAATTAGAAATGGGCATGGCATCTTAATTTATTCAGCATGACATGGGTTAAAATCATAATATCGTATTTATCCGCAGTATTGGGACATCTAAACTCTTTACTATACTTGTCCTGAACTGTAATGATGTTCATTTTACTACATGTTGGTGTGTTTAAATGTTGCTGGATGAGTTGCGTCCTGCGGCGTCTGATCTAGATCTACACTGTTTGCTCAGGCCTGACTGTCCCAGTAAGCAGGGTTATCATGGTGTTGGCCTGTTGTCTTCAAAAAGATTATACAAGCTACAAATCGAGAGAAAATAAACCCGATAGCTTCATCGTAGAGCTGAATTGGGCGATAAAATTCCTGGCATCACGATCTCAAGTCCACGCAATGCCCAGCTCTGTAAACCCCAATGTATCTAGACAAAAGACAGGTTTCAGGGATATACATGAATTTTCTTGTTACTGATCAAACACATAAACTGTTTTGTGGGCACTCGTTCGAGGCTTACGAAAAGCGCTTCGAACGTGTGTATTCAATAAAGATAAGTGACTAAACATAAGGATTTGTAAATTTTACCCGGAAATTGAGAATCATCTATCAGAGATCCGCATTGTTTAGCACGAAAAGACATTTTTGTTTCATTTATTTTATTCTAATAAGCCTTAGTTAAAAGGATAGCTAAGAGAAAATATACACTAACAGACATAATTTGCACGAAGCGTCAGATCCTATTTTCTAGGAAAATAAGAAAATAGCACCAGTTTGTCGTCTGCTGAATTTGTCCATGCCATGGCAAGCGTTAAGCTGTCATACATTGACTGCTGAGTTCAGGTTTACAATCAGTTCTCAGGGTTAATGTTAACTTAAGATCCGAAAATTTAAGATATGAAATAAGATGTTTAAAGTCAATTAAAACGAACATTTTTATATCAGTTTAGTAGACGATATCGAATTGTACTTATAAATGTCACTTTTGAAAAAAAGCTTTTATGTGAAAGCGCAAAATGTGATTTGTAAATCTTGACCCTAATAGTTGAGGTCGACCTTAACATTAGGAACGATTGTAAACCTGGTCTGCGTTCTTTTGTGCATTGTCAAATTATAAATGTACCTCATCAAGGAAACAAAAAGTCATTGTGCCTAGTTGTCAACCCAATCATTGTTGATGGCTATGCTTCACTCTTTAATTGCACGACGGCGGTTCGGGCCTCAGACTCAATGACGGCCTCTTCGTAAAACTTTAACCAGTGGGTTGGGGCTCGACGATACGTCTTTGGCTTGGTCCGCCGTGGTTCAACTACGGTTTTCATTTACTCTGGCATACAGTAGAATTAGACATGAGTACTCATCTTTGTTTATTATAGTGATTCATTTGATTTTTTTGGTTTCGCTTTTATGCATTGACTGATTTGGGAGCCTTTATGCGAACAGAATTTTTATGTATTTCTGTATTAAGAGAAGCACTGGGACCCAGGATGAAGTTGGCTAGCTGTAAACGTGCTTTAAACCCCCGGTGTTTTTCTCTACTGACCGTTCTAAGGCGTTGGTCCCGGTGTTAGTCTTATTCTTTGTTGCTTTATGGTTTATTCTACGAGGCGATTTGTTTTATGTCTTACCTTGTTTTATTTTGTTCTTGTGTTTTTCAGTCCTTTTAGCATTGCGATTACCTCGCTTGGGGGAAGAGAGAGTTAATCTTAGTTCTTTTTGTACGTTTGTTCGATTTGTGCTTGTTTGGTTTTGTCGGTTTCCTCTTCCTCTTGGTGTCTGGGAAGGGCTGCAGCACTCCCTGGACTTTTCTCTTACTTTTTTTTTCAACCTTTATAACGTTTGAACCGCTGAGGATACAAGTTAAAGTTGCTATCAGCAGTGAGTAACAAATTTCGTATATTCTTATCCTTATTTTAATTAAATTGTAGATGCGGAACCTCATTTGCTTAAAATTGCACGTGCAAGAAATTTAAATATAGTGTTTCCAATGTTAGAAGGTTCATGAAGCTGCAGGGTGACAATAATATGTGATACGTAAAATACAGTGATAGGCAAAGATACTTCACAATAATGGTTCAATAATTGACATAAATTATGCAAGTTAGTTAAAAGAATATGCAATAACTCGACTTTAAATTGGTCATTATACCTCGCCACACGATAGTGGCGGGGTATTATGGTATCACGTTGGCTTTCCGTGTGTCCGTCCGTCTGTCGTCCGTCCGTATTTTGTTTTCGGAAGATAACCTGAATAAAGATGTCAGTGGATTTTCACCAAACTCGGTGTGTGCATTGATATTGTGGAGATCTGGTTTGGGACTGTTAATGGGCAAATTTTGTCAGTTTTTGACAGAGTTATCTGCCCCCGATACGTCTGTATTTTCATGTCCGGATGATAACGTTAGTAAATATTATTGGAGTTTTACCAAACTTGGTGTGTGCATGGATATTTTGGAGACCTGCTTAGGGATTGTTGATGTGCAAATTTTGTCAATTTATGACAGAGTTATCTGCCCGCGACATCCGTATTTTCATTTCTGGATGATAACTTTAGTAAATATCAATGAATTTTCACCAAACTTGGTGTGTGCATTGATATTGTGGAGATCTGCTTTGGGATTGCTAATGACATATTTCGTCTATTTTTGACAGAGTTATCTGCCCGCAATACATCCGTATTTTACTTTCAGGACAATAACTTGAGTAAATCTCGATGGATTTTCACCAAATTTGATATGTGCATTTATATTGTGGAGATCTGCTTTGGGATTGCTCATTGGCAAATTTCGTCATTTTTTTGACAGTTATCTGCCCCGCGACATGATAATGGCGGGATATTATTGTTTCAAGTTTTATTTTTTATTTTTATTTTTTGTAACCAAGATATTATTGGAAAGCTGTGACTATTTCCTATCACAATATATTACAAGCAGAAATGTAAACTTGAAAATAAAATATCCCCTTTGTTTTTCATCTGTCTTTATGTGCAAATGCATTTCTACGATGATCATGAAATTTAAAATAAAATATTAATAAATACACATGAAAGTCGTATCCAATGCTCTTAACACTGAACTAAAGAGTCGACTCTCTGACGCAGTTGTCAGAGATTGAATATATACCAGCAAGCTAATGGTAATCTGCAAAGGCAGATAATCGAAGGTACGAGTGATAGGCCGTAACAATATTTAGTTCTCGCTGCAATGTGGCACCAAATTTATTTTTCAGTTTTTATTGATTCAAAAGCTAATGTATTTTGACACTCATGAGGACCGTTTTTCCCTTATCGAGTATGTTACATATCTAAATTGTATGGCTTGTCATCTCAAACACAAACTCCTACTTTCATGAAAAAGCAAAATCGTGTATATTCGCGAAAGTTAAACAAACTATATATATCACTCATTTATTTGACGTCTTCATACGCAAAAATAATCGGTATGCTGAGCAAACTCCGACCCAAACATTCTTCGGACAGGCCCATCTCCAATTCAAGAGTTGTCAAGTTTATTATTATTATTATTATAAAAAAAAAATCTGTCCTTTATTTAAACAATGCAGACCGTGACAGACACTACAGAACACGGCATTTAATCATGTGGTTCTGAACTGTTTGTCAATGCACCCTTTTTGACACTAAGCATCTATGAATTATTAAAGTGTCAACCTAGAATAATTTAAGCAGAGCACAAGAAATTTTACTAGTTTACTACATCATATTAGGACACCGGCTGCCTGCCGTACATATCTTAAAGGGAACAGACACACTTTCATGGGATGCAACTCTGTCAAAATTGCTTTGCCTCCCTTCTGAAAAGGGATCTATTTTAAAAGGAAAGAATTTGCTCCCTGTGGAGCAGACCTTTTTTTAGAATGAGCATTCAGCAAAGCAAACAGGAGGTTAAAGCAGTTGTCGCCGTTGTGAAATTTGGTGGAAATTTACCAAGAGTACCCGGTCTCTTTAAAATTTGAACAAGCTCATTTGGTTATCTACAAGTGATATGTCTAATGCGTGCAGAGAAGCAGGCCTTGATCAGTCTGCTCCTTTAGTATGAAAAGTACCCCGTTTTGCAAACATCTTATTATTTCATTTCTAAATCGTTGAGTTGGAATAAATATAAAAAATATGAATACTACTTGATGTATTATTTATCACATTGTATAACAAAATGTACAGTGGAACCTCGATAATTCAAAGTCCTTGAACAGTTTTGTTTGACTTATTGAGACTTTGAATAATTGAGGGTTAAAATACATACAAATATATAAGTCGGGACTTCAAAATGATTTTGAATTATTGAGAATTTTGAATTATTGGAGTTTGAATTATCGAGGTTCTCCTGTACTGTCCGCTGCTAACCCATTTTAGACTGAATAAACCCGCCACACTATATATTGGAAGACCAATTTCAACTTTAGGTATGCCAAGCTATATGATTTAGATTCATGTATTCTTAGAGAAAATGGCTAATTTATTTCCAAACAGTGGAGACCCTGATCTGCACTGTCTGCCATAACCCTTTTGGGGGTTTCCAGACTAAAATGGGTAAAATAGGTTGTTACATCATCCATTAATTTCTAATCAGATCAAATCTTCCTTTTCAGATGGCACTAAAATGCTTTCCAGACTTTGAAATCTCGGATCGTCTGTTAATTTTGGATACAATTTATGACTTGGTAATATTTCATTTAAAAGATCATTTTCATCTTCAGTATGATAAATGCGCGTGAGACCAGCAGCGTCCTTGACCTTGAAAATTAAATGTCGTCTGCTTGAATCAATCAGAGGAAGTTTTAAATCTTCGACATTAGCAGAATTCACTTTTCCTAATTTCGAGTTCGTAAATGAAGAATCAGAAAATTTTCTTGACCTTGCACCATTTATGTTTTCCTTTGTGTCGTTTCCGATTATTTCAGGAAGTTTCTTTACGTCATTGCTTCCGGTTACTGCCAATTTCACAACATTTGGCTTCTTCTTTTGTCGCGTCGTAAATGAGCGTTTATTTAAATTCAACAAACGACATATTCTTTCTTTTTCAATATTTATATGAGCTAATTTGATTTCCAACATATGATCTTGTGTTGCGTTATCGTACAACAGAACTCTGGATAATTTCGACTTCGGTAAAATAGTTCTCTTTGAGTTTCCATAGTTTGGAGGAATTGTGGGAGGTTTGTGCATATACTTGACATTAACTTCCTCTCTAGGCTGCTTCAGACCATTTGTTTTGCTTCCGGGTTCAGCCATCACGGTAGATATACCAGCTGTAATAAAAATTAAGAAAATCGTTACTACTGACATTTTAATTTCATCAGAAAAAAATCATAACGTAGCTCTAAATAGGAGCGGTTACCAGGTAATTGTTTTTCTTATTTCTCTATGAAATTGTATGTTGTGGGTACTCATTAGAAACGTCTTGCTGAGGCGCTTCTAATGAGTACCGCAACATGTGTTTTATAAAGAAATAAAATAAATTCGAATATGTGAACTTGGCTTGGAGTCTTGTGTTTGGGGTATGACATGCAATACCAAGGTTGGTTTTCACAAACAAGAACACAAGCGAGTTTGCTATTGAATCTCAAGCCTGGTATTCAATACCAACGTTGGTATTCAATGCCAAGCTGGGTATTAAGAACATGGCGTGCCTAGTTTAGGATTCAGTTCGAAGCATTGTTGCACTGCATGCAAGTTAAGGAATGGATTTCAAGCTTGAGGTTGAATATATTTCTTTGAATTAAAAAAACTGCTTGAGATTTAGTTCAAAGCTTAAGACTGAATCCCTAGTTCTGATGAAATTCCTTGCAAGTCAAGTATGTGAAGTTTGCTTGGTATTTGTAGTTTGGAAGCCTAACCTTTACCCATACGAGTGTTCGAATTTGGCGTGGGATTCGTAGCCTTGAATTCGATTAAGAGACTAAGAATGAGAATGGGATTTAGGGTTAGACTTATACTTACCATGTCTGTGAAGTTGGCTTGGAGTTTGAAATTTGATTTATTCCAAAGAAGTATTGCTAGGGTTAGGCTTGGGTCATGGTTAGTGTTAATATAACCCTAACCCCCTCCCCTCCGAGTGGATGACATTGGCTTGGGATTCGCAGCTTGGAATCCGATTTCTCATATTACTAGGGTAAGGGTAAAGTTTGGGATTAGGTTAACACTAACCATAACCCTTACAAGTTTATACTTGGTTTAGTGTTTTGATTTTACCCCTATCTAACAACACTCCTCCTTCTAGGGAATAAATCGAATAAATAGTATTCCAAACTCCAAACAAACTTCACAGACTTACTGTCCTCAACTCGAACCCAAATAACCCACACAAATCAAACACCAAGCTGTTAATTCCATGCCAACTTCAGAACTCCCTTCTGGCGAACTGGCTGGTCAGAAGAAGGAGTGGAGTGTGTAAAGTTGGCTCGAGGTTTACAGCTTGGAGATCGATTTGATTTCCAAAGTCCAAGCTAACATCGCAGACTTATCCTTGAAACAAATTAATATTTGTTGGTTGACAACAGTACCTTAAATGGAGCTAAGTTAGAACGATTTAAGTCGGTGCGGAATAGTAAAAGTAGGCAAAGTTTTTTTAAGTTGGTGCTTAATTGATTATCGTTTAGATGAACGAAAGTTAATTATTTCTCAGGATTTTACATATAATATGAATTTTCTATACAGAAAATATCCAAGCACTTTGGTTTTCGCGTTTACCGTGCTCTGAAGGTATAAGATTTCTGAAAAAAAAAAAAAGTCTTTTGTTAAAGTCCTGTAAAATTGTCTACACATATTTATCTACAATATCTAAGAAGATCATCATTAAGAAGTAAAGGAATGCATCCATAATTTATTTCTTACATTTGAAGGGTTATCGTTTATTTTAGTAAATATAGAATATATATATATCGAAATGTAGTATGGTTCATTTATAAGTATTTTTTTTATTATTTCAGAAATGCTACTATTTGCTTCGGAAAAAAAGGGTAACCGTTGAAACATATGATATTGCAGATTTTCCAAACCAATAATAGCGGTTCTGAGAAAAGACATACTATGTTTCAATATTATCGATATATATGTTATATATTTCCAAAGAGCATATTCTATCAAAAGTCACTTTAACATGAAAAATACTTTCTGGTGATTATTGCATTTTCGGAGTCAGTGAATTGCTAACTACTCCATCGTGGTTGCATTTTCGATTATTATCTTTTTAGATAGACATGTGTACAGAGTTTTACGAGTCATTTATTTTTTAATTCTTTCCTTATAGAATAGATCCCTTTCAGAAGGGGAGAAAACATTTTTGATAGAGAGTATACCTTGAAAGAGTATCAATTACCCTTATGAACGGACTCCATTACGAAAACATGCCTATTCAAATATACTGAAAATTTTACCACCAAAAAAATGAAAATTTTCATAAAACAATTCTGATATTATTCATATTTCTGCTCAAAACATAGATTGCGGTACTCGTTAGAACCACCTCGGCGAGGCGATTCTAACGCCTACCAACAATCTATGTTTTAGAGCAGAAATAAGAAAAATAATGTATATCCCTGCAAATCCGAGTTTTACTATATTATAGTGGGGTTTGAGGGGGTCAAAATTATATAGGCACGTTTTCGTGACTCAGTGATCCCTAAAAGCCACACTAATGTATACTGGACATTTCTTGTGTAAAATGTATTCATGAAGTAACTGGTACTGATTTGACAAAATGATTGGACTTCTCTGTGTTTAATCTAAGAAGATTCGTGTAGCTGCTAGAACCTAATGCTGCATAAATAGATTATTAATATGGTAGAAAATGACGCTCAATATCGATTAGAGTTTGATTTAAAACCTGTGATAATATGTGATACTGGCAGAGATGATAATATATTTATGTTGCTCACAAATAATATCGTTCGAAATGAAAACTGTTACAAAGATGAGACATAATTTTGTTTAAACTCTATTCTTATGGATGACGAACTTACCAAAATATTGAAACGTACTACAGTTCTACACACAATACATTTTGACAAGCTATAGTCGTTGCATCATTAACTAAATTCAGTATTTGGCATTATTCTATCATAAGGAATATTTGTTCGTCTTGCATACACGTTACAATCTAACAAAATGTTGTGAAGAAGGATTATAGGGTGTTTTCTCATGAATCCAGAAAGCAAAATCAAATTTAATCTGAACTCCAAAGTGCTATTGAATAATATATTCTGCGTATACTACCATGTTTTTATGTATGATATCTCGTTTTCTACATTCTCTGACTTTGATAATCATAACCGCCATCTGAAATCACTGTTTTCTTATATGTCTCTCTTGCTGTTTACCGTTTGTTTACCTGAGATTATGTAATAAAGTTTGAAAGTCTGAAAGTTTTACAAGATCACAGTACTAATATAATAGAAAAATTAGATTCCAGGGAAGTGGTGTATAACAGAAAACACGATGGTAAATTGTTCTTGCTGGCATAATCCGTAACTATATATGATCGTGTGTGTGTGTGGGGGGGGGGGGGGGGGGGAGGGGTTGGACGGGGGAGAGAGAGGGGCGGTGGAGGGGGGAGGGGGTGCTTGGGCTCAACCTAATTAAACATTGTGTCCATGGGCTGATCTGAGCATTCTTAGCTTAAAGTCTTTTCATTTCAACCTGCCAAGACTGGGTTAAAATACTGGCTCGCTATTGATGCCAATTTCACAGTTTGACAACTTCCCAGCCTATTGTTATGAGTCAACTGAGGACTACAATCAATCAAACAAATTGTAACGCGCGACATCTTAATTTTCGTGAAGTAGGTGGGGAATAAATGAAACTTATGAGCCCATTCTATGTGGGTGTCGCTCTGAAAATAAATAAATAAATAAATAAATAAATGATGGCAATGACTAATCACTAAATAAAGGATAAAGAAAAAATAATAAAATACAATATAGCAAAACATGATCAAGATAAAGAAAAATAAATTCTCGTAACTGTTATTATTATTATTATTATTATTATTATAAAATAGAATATAGCAAACATGTTAAAGATAAATAAAAATAAATCCTCGTAATTGTTTTTATCCAAGTTTTTTTTTTTTTATCAAAAAAGTTTATACTGAACATAATATAACACAGTTACCTGAAAACTTTATGTCTCCAATAGCAAACTCATGCCTAATTGTAAGACAAATTAACTATTATATTACTCAATAATCCTACCACTTTATTGAATTATCTTTTTAAGCATACAAACTGTCACAGCAAAGCGACGTATTATCATCTTACTGTTTGTTCAGATCACAGTCTGGGTCACATTAAGCAGTAAAGTGTTATCAGGTCACTTTTAAAGAGTAACAAACAGGAAAAAAGTACCTTTTGTATATATAAACGACGTAGACTAGTCGGTAAACTTCTAATCCTACAGGCTTCAGATTTGACGAGTAAAACATGTATACAGACAACCCTCTTTATACCGACACTCGATACAACAACAAATTCGTTATAATGACAATTTGACGGTAACAGTTAATAAAAAATTATGCAAGGATATTGTATCTAATACTTTAAAGAGACATATGGTTTGGATCTTTGTTAGAATCGCCTCAGTGAGATGACAAAAAACAAAACCTTTCGTACATACCAATCGGCTCATTAAATATTCTGTACAATAGCAAATTCATTTTAATGACATCGTCTTTGGGAACAAATGCTGTCGTTGTAACGAGGAATCACTGTACAATTACCTGTATGTTTTATGTACCATTATGGCTCGTGATACACATAAGTTACATTCATAATTTATATCGCTTTATATTGATTTCACATGTATCTCGGACCCATCAATATAATATTGATGGGTCCGAGCATGTATTAAGATATAACTGTTGTTGTTATTATTCAGTACTGTTATTTTCGTTTTGATTGTTAATATACGGAGAAGAAAAATACAAATGCCCAGACGCTTGAGAGAGTGAAAGGGCTTAGATAAAAGAAAAAAAAAGTAAAAAAACACACAGACACACACACACACACACACAAAAAAAAAAAACAACAACAAAAAACAAAAACAAAAAAAAAAACAACAACAAAAAACAAGCATTCGTCTGCCGTTATTTTTAGGGATTTGACGTTGAACATAAAAACAAGATTTTTGAATGCTGAACATGTCACGTAACATTTTAATACGGCATGTTCGGTATTCCGTTATTTTTAGGGATTTGACGTTGAACATAAAAACAAGATTTTTGAATGCTGAACATGTCACGTAACATTTTAATACGGCATGTTCGGTATTGAGGCTGTTACGAATAGAGACGCTTGATTCTTGCCGAAGTTCTAATGATGACCTCGCGATCGCGTCAAGTCGAATATAACACATAGTATAGGACATCTATCTATCTATCTATCTATCTAGAGAGATAGATAGCGCTGTTTAAACCAGAGGCAACTCAGCTTTCTTTAGCTGCAGCACCGAACACCTAATTGACTCCTGTGGACATAAGAGCACAAAATTATGAACTCAGCCAACAGACCTCCAGTATAGCACACTGTCATATGCCAGTTTGTTTTGAAGTTTCCATTAAATATGATAACACAATTATAATGGGAATTACCAAGGTAATAATGTCAGAATCACGAAGCACAGCCTTACCGAGGCGCCGAAAGAAGAAGAGATGAAGAACAAACAATGTCAAGAATCAGCGACACCTGTGTCATTTACAATAACCGACATACAAACAAAGAAGAACCGCAGCTTAGGAACCGCCTTGGAACGGTCAGCAGACTTGGGGCTTAAACTAGTTGTACTCAATCAAAACCTCACCCTTACATCACGAAAACACGCCTATATAATTTTGACCCCCTTAAACCCCACTTTTATACAGTAAAACTGGGGTTTACAGGGGTATACACTATTTTTCTCATTTTGCTAAAAAAACCCCCCAAAAAACATAGATTGTGGGTACTCGTTAGAACCGCCTCGCCGAGGCGGTTCTAACGAGTACCCACAATCTATGTTTAGAGCAGGAATATGAAAAATATCAGATTTTTTTTATCTGAAAATTTTCCTTTTTTGGTTGTAAAATTTTCAATATATTTGAATAGGCGTGTTTTCGTAATGATTCTGATGCAGCTCAAAATAACTAGTTATTAATATATGGAATATGTTTGGTCCGTGAAGGGCCTTCTGCCTCACGAGTGAAACATCACAGTAAAACAGAAATAATCACAATGACAAAAACTGCGATATAAAACAAATAAAAATGTAAATAACAAAGGGCTAAATTGTGATCTGAAATCAGAACACAAGACCACCACAAGGTGGACCATTATGGACCCCTCCAAAGACAGCAATAGTATGGTGCCAACCTTTTGAAGGAGAGTGAGGAGGAAGCCATCATTTAGTCTGAGGACCGACTCACCGTCCAGCAATTAAAGAGAGAAGCAAAGTTATCAACCATAACTGAGTTGACAAACGTACATGCAGTTTGTTACAGGTAAATACAGTAAGCATAAATGATCTAAACTAGTACCGAATTTCAGCCCTAAACTACGAAAGCCGGGTAGGGACATTTCTTATTTCTAACTTCTAACTTCTAACTTCTTACTTCTAACTTCTAACTTCTTACTTCTAACTTCCATGTATGTATGTATGTATGTATGTATGTATGCGTGCGTGCATGTGTGTGTATGTGTGTGCGGGTAGGGACATCATTTCCGAAAAAAAAACAAGTACATGCACAGCGAAGACTCAGACAAGCTTGTACATCTGAGTAGTCTGATCAGTCTACATTTGCGCTATATGGGTAATGAACACAATACGTCTTTAAGTTATTAGTGAACTCTCATCAGATTGGACAGACTGATCCGAGTAATTGCTATGCATATATTTTATTATTATTATTATTTTTATTATTATTGGAAATGATATGCCCCGATAGTTGTTGCAATTTAAAAACATAGTAATTGTTAATGGGCCTGGCCGTGAGAGAACCTACATATTGCATATTTGAATAACTAAGGCACAGATCATGCTGCGCATCCGCGCAGTCTGATTAGTGTCAAATTGTTTGGCGTGTATGTATGTATGTATGTGTGTGCATGTGTGCGTGTGTGTGTGCTTGCGTATGTGTGTGTGCGGGTAGGGACATTTCTTATTTCTAACTTCTAACTTCTTACTTCTAACTTCTAACTTCTAACTTCTTACTTTTAACTTACTTCTAACTTCTTACTTCTAACTTCTAACTTCTTACTTCTAACTTCAATGTTGTATGTATGTATGTATGTATGTATGTGTGTAAATATGCAATATGTAGGTTCTCTCACGGCAAGGCCCATTCAAAATTGCTATGTTTTTAAATTGCAACAACTATCGGGGCATATCCTTTCCAAAAAAAAATAAATAAAAAAAAATAATAATAATAATAATAATAAAATATATGCATATCAATTACTCGGATCAGTCTGTCCAATCTGATGAGAGTTCACTAATAACTTAAAGACGTATTGTGTTCCTTACCCATATAGCGCAAATGTAGACTGATCAGACTACTCAGATTTACAAGCTTGTCTGAGTCTTCGCTGTGCATGTACTTGGTTTTGTCGGAAATGATGTCCCTTCCCGCACACACATACACACTCACGCACGCACGCACGCACGCATACATACAACGTGGAAGTTAGAAGTTAGAAGTAAGAAGTTAGAAGTTAGAAATTAGAAGTTAGAAGTTAGAAAAAAAATGTCCCTACCCGGCTTTCGTACTAAACGTCTCATAAGTACAATTTTAACAATTATTGCACATTAAAGGCTCAATATTCCTCAAAAATAGACATTTGTTTTATCCAAGAAAGGTATAATAGATTGATATTTGGTATTAATACGATCATAAAATGTGGCATCTGACAGCCTGTAAAAAATCAGTTAGTCTCGAGTTTTTGAACTGGATCAAAAATGAAATGATTTTTATCATATCTCTGAATTAGTGTTGGCAACATTAATTCAGAGATAGGATAAAAAATCATTTCATTTTTAATCCAGACTAACTGATTTTTTACAGGCTGTCAGGTGCACATTTTATGATTGTATTAATATTTTTCAAACCTTTCTTGGATAATAAAATGTCTATGTGGAACCTTTAAAACCATACTTTTAAATCAATTCCTAACTCACCTGACACGGTTTTAAAAGATTATTACACGACAGAGATAACAATGACAATGCATGCCAAAATGGAAGCCTACGCCATGCACGCTTGTGGCCATAAGACAGATACCAAGTGCTGTCACCTATCGATTAATCAAGGACCAGAGTGACAGGTACTTTGGGAATTCTGGGAATACGGTTCCTATGAATACGGTTGTGGTACGCGGAGAAGTAAGCGACGCTCTGGTACCAGTTCCTCGATGAATTAGTGCGTGACGGCTCACAGGATCGGTCTTTTGGTCCAATTCGTGTGGGTTGGTGGTGTTCCTTGATTTTTGTGTGTGTGTGTGTGTGTGTGTGTGTGCGTGTGTGTGTGTGTGTGTGTGTGTGCGGTTACTGCCTTGTTTTTTTTTTCTAATTGGAAGTTAGTGTAAGTGTGCCTTTTACAGGATTTTCTTGTACAATCTCCATGCACCTTTTACACTGATATTTTTGTGATTAGGCTGCGTTCTGATAGTCCCTTATAATTCTATATAGAATGGCTTAGTGCATTTTTATATTGTAAGATGTACCTACGCGTACGTATTTGATATTACACGCCAGGATGAGACTATAATTAAACTAGTAAACATACTTCGCCTCTCTCGAAGAATAACACGTCTCCTCAGAAGACAATTTACACGAAAAATTCAAATCATATTCCCTGGAAAATAAGCAAACTACTTCAAGATGTCGTCGACTGAAAATCTTACCCAAAATACTAAGCTTCAACCATATTTTTCTTATTTATTTATTTATTTATATGAGCTAGGAAATAGTGTATATATGGTAAAGAAAGAAAAAAAAATGTATTTATTTATTTATTTATGCAGACAGGATATAGTGTATACATGGTAAAGAAAGAAAGAAAGAAAGAAAGAACCAACAACACTTGCCATTAGCTGGTTTGTAGTCTGCTAATGTCATCACCTGCGCACTGTTGGTTAAACAATGCAACAAAGAACCTGTCTAGCGAATTTGCAAATAAGTCTATGTTTAATTCAAATATTGTCGCGTGGGGTTTAATTTCTTCTATCGATTAAACCATTTATCAAATAAAGAATTGACCGTTTATCACTCTCTAGGAAAAATTCAGCAAACTGATCATAACTTTCAAATTTTTGCCAGAAAATAAACTTCATCATTTCATACAAATTAGGACAGAATTTGCATGAAATGTCAAAGCCTATTTTCTGTGAAAAATAATAAAACTATATCAAAATGTCGTCTGCTGAGATTTTTACCAGACATGCTAAGCGTTAAATTGTACGTAATTAATACCCTGTAACAAGAGGAAACCATTATTGTGTTTTACAGATTTACCTTCTAGTAAATATTTACTTTCATTTATTTTCTAATATCCGAACTACAATAAATGTTCATGGACAGAAGAAATTATTCTTTAAGCTAGTCTTAAATGACTTCATTGTTTGTTTGGGCTAATCGCATGCCATTGTAAAATTTATCTATAAGCCGGTAAAACGCAAGAAAATATTGAAAATCTTAGCAAGCTCTGAAAGTACATATAAATAAGGATTTTACCACATTTCCCCAAAATATTGGGACACATTAACTCCTTGCCATGCTTGTCCTAAAACTCAGCAAGTACATTTAACTACTTGTTTAATCGATGAGTGACAAACACTGTAGCAACAGATCAGACCATTGCGAAAACAAGCCTATTCAAATATACTGAACATTTTACCAGCAAAAAAAAAAAAAAAATGAAAATTTTCAGATAAAATTTCTGATACTTTTCATATTCCTGCTCAAAACATAGATTGTGGGTACTCGTTAGAACCGCCTTCTTACGAGTACCCACAATCTATGTTTTTGAGCAGAAATAAGAAAAATAATGTGTACCCCTATAAACCCCAGTTTTCCTATATAAAAGCGGGGTTTAAGGGGGTCAACATTATATAGGTATGTTTTCGTGATGCCCCGAGTCTGATCTAGGTCTACACTGTTTGCTCAGACCTGCCACAGTTGTTTAAGGTAAAGTCTGTACTTACTGAAGACCATAAGCGTCTCTGCATGTTCTATGTCCGTGTTTCTTAATTTACGGTAAATTGACCGAAGGCGTTTCATGACGGAAGAACCAAAATACCTCAAATAAACAACAATGAGTACAGTTCAGATGTACTTTTCAATATAAGATTTTCGGTTTTTGGGTCGATTGTTTACAATCGAGCTTAAGTATACATACACCAAAATTTGTGGTCCACGTGATTATCATTGACTAATGAAATCCAATCGCGCGTCAATCCAGTAAACGTTATTTATAGCCGCGCTATTCTTGTCACTGTTACGTCAGTGTAAAGAGGGATATCTGTAAACATGGACAGGGGCATTGGCAAACAGTGCAGACCCAGATCAGATGCCACAGAATGCGGCGTCTGATCAGGGTCTTCACTGTTAACTTAAATTACAGGAAGTTAAGGGTTAAATGAAACAATCTTAAGTCCCCGTTCAGGACCATTTTCTCAGCCTACACTCAGACAATCGACCCACCAGTGATGTCTGTGCTTTGATTATTACTATAGCGGCTCTTCTTTATCATACTTTTACTTCAATCTGTGTTGTCCTTGCGAAAACACAACGTTGAAACAATGCAGTATCAACATCGAATTACCAGGAGTGTTACCCAAACGGGCACGAGTTGCATCGACGTTGATGCGACGTTGTATAAACACCATGTGCTCGCTGAGTTATAACAAAATGTTGAGACGTCGTACTAACGTCGATGCAATGTCATAACTGCATCGACGTTGGCTCGACGTTACATGTCAACAACGTACGTCCACTGAGAATGTTGTCTGCTGCCTTTCATGATATATCGTATATACCCTTATTATTTGCATAAACATACCTGAGCGAACAGTGTAGACACAGATCAAACAGTTCCTAAAATAGAAGCAGTTTTATCTGCGCCTACATTATTTGACAATCAAACAGCACTTTCGAGTCACTGGCATAACCCGGTACTCGCAAGGACGTCTAAATTTCAGGTTTGGTGCGAAAGAATTTATGGGGTTTGAATATTTAGCGTAATTATGGTAAGACGATATAAGCCTCAACGCGAGAAACAGCCCTTCGGATTTTCAATGCGCATGCCCGGCCCATTAGCAAGGCCACATATGATCACATATCTAGTTCTTTGGCTTAAGTTTCGCCTTTACTTACCGCTTACGTGAGTGAACAGCACAGGTTCTGGTGAGACTGCGCAGATGCGCAGGCTCGCCTGCACATTTGCTGTTCGCATATGCTACAATGGCTCTTTTCCAGTGGCATGACTCATACAGAAAAAGAACAAAGGTCATATCGCACGCACAGTTTTGCAATGTTGCATTGTATTATAGGAATAATGTTGCCACTGATGATCGATTATAATCGATCATCAGTCATTTTAGCCACTTGTGGCTGATGATCGGAATTTTTTTTATGGTCGACTAATCGGAAAATTCTATTTTTAGAAACATATTTTTCTCTCGTTTTATTTGTATAGGTAAGCTATAAAGAAATGAAATGCAAAGCTGTCTATTTGGGTCATTCTAGATTTGTGGTCAATAAAAATGAAAAGAAAAACAATGATAAATCAATAAAAGTGAGGAAAAAAAAAAAAAAAAAAGATAAAATAGCCTTAATTAAGTCAACCCAAAAGTACTGATATTTTTCTTATTTCTCCTTGAAAACATACGTTGTGGATACTCATTGGAAGCGCCTCGCGGAGACGCTTCTAATGAGTATCCAACATATGTTTCATGGAGAAATAAGAAAAAAAATTATCTGAATACCCCTCTTATTGATCTGGAGCAATGAATAAGTACCTGGAATAGGGCTAAATTATGAGTGTATATATATTTCTACAAGTCGATTATTAATCGATGATCAGTCGGTTTTACAAAACCGATGATCGACTATGAAATTATGGCCGATTCACAACACTACATAGGAAACAAATAACGTTGTAATAACGTTGTTTCGACGTCCAAGCGACTTTGTTACACTATTGTGTGTGCTGGGTGTATAGATGTGCCCTGATGTATAGAAAATGTTGAGGACTGCGGAGCTGTTCTAGCCCTTTATTGCTTTGCTATACCCTCTGAAAGCTGTATATTCTTTCTGAGATCAAAATAAAGAATATACAATCCCAGTCGGTTTTTTTTCTATAGTACAGTCGACTCTCGTTATCTCGAAATCCAAGGGACCCTAGGAAACACTTCGAGATATCCGTACTTCGACATATCAGATTTGCGGAACTGAGGAAAACAATTAATCGAACAACCACCTTTAACAGAATGAATCTTTAATTTGACTCCTGTTAGAGATATATTGAAAATATTTTGTTGCCTGCTGGTAGATACCTGTGTTAAAACAGGGACCAGATTTTCACTTCGAGATAAGCGGTTATTCGAGATAAGCGAATTCGAGATAACGAGAGTCGACTGTATTTGAACTCTGCTGTGGAATTGGAAGAGTCTACATGTGAATATCGGAGACCCATGGCTTTGCTCTGCTCTCCTCACCCCGACTCCGCCCCACACTGCCGGCGGTTTTTCTCTATGCTAGGGTAATAGAGGCCTTACAGGCAGGGCGAATAAAGACACCACGACCAGACTTACAAACTTTTAAAATAATTGAGACAGCGCAAGGCAAAACCTACAATAAGACCTTTGTAACCAGCCAAGAGTAAGATCAGCCTGTACATCCATCCAGTATGGCAAGGGTTCTAGTTTAACCCTCCTTGGTTAGCCTATAGAAGGCACATGCGATCAGCGAAGACTCAAATCAGCCTGTGCATCCGTGTAGTCTGGTCTTAGTCTTCACTGGTCGCACAAGCCTTCTTGTAGGTTTTGTCGTGCGCTGGCTCAGATGGTCGGAAGGAAATGTTAAATTCACATAGTTGATCAGGTGATAACTACTTGCATTTCAGGGGCTAGTTAATGCATTTTAAATGGAATAAACCTCATAGTATTTTCTAAGGTAGCCTCCCTAATTTTAAATGTTCGCCCGAAGAGACAAACAGGGAGACAGACACCTATAGGCAGACAGGCGGGCGGGCGGACGGACGGACGGAAGGACAAACAGACAGACAGACAGACAGACAGACAGATAGATAGATAGATAGATAGATAGATAGATAGATAGATAGATAGATAGATAGATAGATAGATAGATAGATAGATAGATAGATCGATCGATCGATAGATAGATAGATAGATAGAGAGACACTGACAGACAAACGATCGAACGGCCGTATAGACAAAGTGAGATATAGATACAAACAGACAGATATATTTTACATATTGTATTATATATTATATTGTACGTAAGTATTACCTTTTTATCGTCCTTTCCCCTTTTGAGGGAGTCAAGCACTCATTCCGACGATTTAATTCACACTGGTTAAACATGTAGTTATCAGTCAGTCAACTACAACAATACCTTTAATTTTATGTTGTGTCACGCAAAAACGGACCTTCATACATAAGCAAAGAACAAAGTCCCACATTACCATATGCGGACATGCTTTAGATACATGTACGCCGAGGAAAACTCATATCAGTCTGCGCATTCGTATAGTCTGATAAATGTTTTCGCCGTCCGCACGTGGAAGCCAGGGGTCCTTGGCTATCCGAACAGCGGACAGTGTGGACTGATCGAAGCTCGCGGATACTGGGCGCGCATGCTCGTAGGTACTTTTTCTCTCTTTAAGGGGGCTGGATACACTAGATAGATTTTAGCCATCTTCTTGTACAAGAGAGACAACTGTTGAGACTTCCTGTTTGCTTTCTTGCGTACTAACTTACTTCTGAACGGGGCTCTACCCTGAAAGGAAAGAATTTGCTCCATTTGGAGCAGATTCTTGCCTTTTAGAGAGGACCCCTTATCCAAAGTAAACAAAGTATTTCCTTGGGTGTACTTTTCTTTTACAGTGGACCCCAAAGGGTGCAAATTCTTTTCTTGTAGAGTAGACCCTTTTCGGAAGGGGACAATAGCAATTTTGATAGAGTTGCCTCCCCTGTAAGTGTATCCATTCCCCTTAAATCTCATAATAGTTCTCAGGCTTTCACCCTCTTCACTAAGTAGGGCATTGTTTGGAAATTTTTTAAAACTGGACGGTTTCTTTACATCGATGTTTATAGAACATGCTAAAAAGTGAATTCAGGCAGTACCATGCGAAAGCGTGTCTTTGGGCATATGCGGACATCGAAGGCCCAGATCAGCCTGCGCATCCGCGCAGTCTGATCAGGGCCTTCACTGTCCGCTAACGGAATCATTGGATACTACAGAATGTATGAATGGTGAGCAAAGGCCCGGATGATACTTTGCAGGATGATCTGAATCTGCTCAGTTTGCGCATGGTCGAAGACACTTTTCGTTTGACACGGCCCGATTATTGAATGTGGCATAATTGAGAAATACTACTAGAAATGGGGTCAACTTTCATATGCGAAGGGGGAGGCCAAGATCAGCATGTGTATTGTGTAACCTGTCTCTGCAACCTGACCAGGTTTTTACTATTCATTTACAAAACGAAGGTACTGGCAAAAGGCGAAGACCTTAGTTTGACTGTGTGGTTGCGTATGCCGAGCTGGGCTCACAGTTAGACATAAGACCCCTTTTCAAACGTTTTTCTTAATTATTACTTTGGCTTATCTCAACGATAATAATAAAATCTAAATAATGAACTATTATGGAAAAAACTGGAATAGTTTGTATATTCATCAAAAGGCTCATGACAGCTTTAAAGAAAATTTTGAGTCCAATTTTGATATAAGTGTTATCAAACAGCACTTTATGGATTCACTGAATAATTTGAATTAAATTAAATAAACAGACCAGCTGTCAAGGCATGGACCGTTGTCCTCATGTTGACCTTCCTACTGCCGGTTTCGCACCGACTTGTGACCTTTGATTTAAGGATTTTGTGTGAATCAAATAGGACATTTCTAAGCATTCATGATTTATACATATGAGTCACCTCAAGAAAAAACTAACAAAATGGCATGTGCACCCAGCGAAGACTCAGATCAGCCTGGGCATCCGCCCAGTCTGATCAGAGTCTTCGCTGTCCGCATGAAGAAAGCTTTGGTCCTTAGCTACCCTTTGAGCGCACAGCGAAGACTCTGATCAGACTGGGTGGATGCCCAGGCTGATCTGAGTCTTTGCTGGGCGCACATCAATATTGTTGCTTTTGTCTTGAGATGGCTCAATTAAGTTTACTTAACACAATATAGTGCAGTAAAAGTGTATACTCGTATTCAGAAGAGGAACTCTCCCGTCTGAAAAAGGGATCTACCCTAAAAGGAAAGAATTTGCTCCAGAGGGGTGGGGCAGTTTTTTCCTTTTAAATTAGACCATTTTAAGAATTTGGTGCCCAGAAGAACAAACAGAATGTCACCAAAGATGGCTCCTTTTTACCAAAATGGCAGAATTTTTTCAGGTCTAGCCATCATTTTAAATACAGTAGGACATTTTGACAATTTTGCACATATTTTAATGCACTTAATGGGAAAACTGGCAATATTTCTCCTTATTTCCACAATATTTTCAATACACTTGACTCTCGCTATCTGAAATGCTGCTTTAGTCAAACTATACTTTTGATAATGTTGGTTTAGTTTTGCTTTATATATTCTTTACATTTCAACTGTTATCTCAAACTGCTGTTATCTCAAACTGAAAAGCATGGTCCTTTGGAGTTTGAGATAACGAGAGTCCACTGTATTACAATTTGTAACTTTATTACAAAAGGGGTTGCAACATGCGCTTCCTAGCATCGGCTTAAGCGGTATTCGATTTCCAAAGTAACAAAAATGGGCTCAATGATTCGAATGGAGATAAAAAATATAGAAACACAATTTTATCAAATTTACTATAATACCAATAACGGTACAATTTAACCCATTTATGCCGAATGGACTCTTCTACCTTCACTCTTCGGACCGATTCATTTCCAATATACGAGGTATCTGGTCATTTTTTATTATTACCACGTTTTATAGAAATTACTTAAATCAAACAGTGTAGACTCTGATCAGACGCCTCGTTCTGCGGCGTCTGATCTGGTTCTACACTGTTTGCTAATGTCCCTTTTATGGGACGCCAGGTATAAATGGTTTAAAGAAAATGGATGCACTGTCAGAGGATGGTAAGTCTGTCTAAACTGTCTTTGTCTCCATATGAAAAGAGGTCTACTCAAGAAGGAAATAATTTACTCCCGTGGGATGGGGGCATTTTGTTTAAAGTAGACCCTTTTCAAAAGTGGCATTGTGCTCAGGAAAGTAAACAGGAAGACACCAAGTTATCTCCCTTGTATAAAATGATAAAAAAAAAAAAAATCTCCAGATGAATCCATTCGCCTTAAATCGGGAATTTTAACCGTTTTTGATATGTACATATCTTTACTTACTAGTTATAACGTTGTATTATTAAGAAAACTACATATTCGTATTTTTCTTGACCCTTTCCATGCTGAATAAATTAAGATGCCATGCCCACTTCTAATTTTCAGCCAATCAGATTGCTTGATCTGGGCTGTTGGCCCACAGTGCAGATCCAGATCAGTTGCAAAGGCAGGACATATCCGGTTTCAGCAGAACTAGGGTTTATAAAATCACAAGTTGTCAGAGTTACTTTCTAACGGAACAGCTTAATATTGTTGTATTAACTCTGGTTCTAAAAGGAATAACCCTTGAGAGCAATGAACACACACACACACACACACACACACACACACACACACACACACTCTCTCTCTCTCTCTTCTGTTTGAGCAGATGACTTTTCAGGAGGGGACTAAACAAATCAGCCAGAGTTGCTTTCCATTCCCATTAAAGTCAGATGTACGCCTTCCATTAGTCTGGTCGGTAGGCGTTTACTGTGAAGATGGAAAGTTAAATAAATTCAACAATCTTCTAATTTATAAAATATTGCCAAAAATAATTTATACGTCTGGTTTTCTTAGTTTTTGGGATTACAGAATTTGCATACACTCATCTCTACACCTCCCAGGGTGTAAGACTAGTTTTAACTAACTGAATAATTTTAAATCATGTTTGCATAAAAAGAATAGTCTGACACTCTCAAGTGCTGTCTGGATGATCATATAACATAAAAAGAAAGTAAAATCTATTTGAATCGACACTTGAGGCTTTCCAGGCCCCCGAATGTTGTCCCTGTGTTTTCACGTTGGATGTACGTGTTATCCTTCACCGGGGCAGCAATGCCGGAGGTGGACGGATAAACACACCTTCACCGGAGGCAGCAACGCCGAAGGTGGACGGATAAACACATCTACTGGTTAACAACTTAGAGGACTGAACCTGCCCAGTAGATAAAAAAATTCTATTGGATTCATTTTTATCACACGGAGTGTATAACAAATGGTTATGAGCCACAACGTCAGAAAATGTACCTTCAGACATATGCGCCCAGATAAGATTTAGATGAGTCTGCGCATTCGCGCAGGCTGATCTGAATCTTCACTGGGCACATTTTGAATGGCCAGGGATAAACAGTTTCTTCATGCGGACAACGAAGACTGATAAGACTGGATGGATGCGCAGTCTGATTTGAGTCCTCGTTGAGCGCACATCTCAGAAGGTACGGTTTCTCATGTTGAAACTCTCAGTTTTCCGTTCATGACATTTAATTGGTACATTTTGTTTAATATACTTTCAGATATTTCCCAGATAAGCCTGCGCCCCAAGCAGTCTGATCTCAAAGTCTTCGTTATGCACTCTTTTGATAGCCAGTGAATAGTCGGGTAGCATTTTCTTTTGATAGCCAGTGAATAGTCGGGTAGCAAAACTTTTAAAATGCTAAAATGAGCCGAAGTACAATATTTCCTACAATTTGCATGTGCGTCCAGCGAAGACTCAGATCAGGCTACGTATCAGCGCAGTCTTGTCAGTTTTCGCAGGGCACTCTGTGAGTAACCAAGGAGCCACATGTAGGGTAAAAAGACGACAGCTGGCGACGTTTTGAAATTTGCATGAAATGTCAAAACCTACTGTCTTGGAAAAACATTTGCCCATTGGGTGGTAAAGTTTAAAGTAGGGATCCTTTAGAAATAGAGAACAAATCAAAACCAGTCTGGGTTTGATTCAGTCTGTTCATTTAATAGGAATACGGAAAAGAAAGCAATATCTTCCGGGCTCCTAGCAGCTTGGAGTGACACTCTGCGTTCACATACAATCGTTGTATGGCAATCCGTTGGGTTATTACCCGTTTATTGCAGATATCTGCATTTCAAACACAGATATCTCTACTAATAAATTATTATATTAGAAATATAGATATCTCCATTTGTACAGCAGATAAGTTTATTTAAATAAAAATTATAAATATATATATGTATTTCTATTAGAGATATCTATATTTCAAATACAGATATCTGAGATTCTAAAAAACACCCAGGATATCTCTAATTTGAATAGAGATATCTGCATCTGAAATGCAGTCGCTGTGTAAGTTTTCTCACATTGCGGCCCATTGATCTTTTTGGTACGAGTATAGTTAGATTGATATGTTATCTGCCCTCAGTAGTCCGGACATTTAAACTCCATTACGAAAACACGCCTATTCAAATATATAGAAAATTTCACCTCCAAAAAATGAAAATTTTCAGATAAAAAACTCTGTTATTTTTCATATTCCTGCTCAAAACATAGATTGTGGGTACTCGTTAGAACCGCCTCGCTGAGGCGATTCTAACGAGTACCCACAATCTATGTTCGCTGAGGCGGTTCTAACGAGTACCCACAGTCTATGTTTTGAGCAAGAATAAGAAAAATAATGTATACCCCTGTAAACCCCAGTTTTACTACATAAAATTAGGGTTTAAGGGGGTCAAAATTATATAGGTATGTTTTCGTGATGCTTACCATACTTATCCTAAAATTTGAGAAAACAAAAACAACAAACTACGTGTTCTTGTATTCATTAATCTGGATGAGTGACGAGCAGTGTAGACCCTGATCAGACGCCGTGTTCTGTGGTGTCTGAGTAGGGTTTACATTTTTTGCTCAGGCCTCTCTATTCCAATACTTAGGTTAAATACGGCAAGTTTTATCTCAGGTTCTGTTTTTATGTTGCTTTATTATTATTGTTTTGCTTTGATAATGTATTATCTTTAAATAAATAAAACGAATGGTTCAGACGTCTAAGTGTATTTCAGTCCATGTGTACCTGGCCATAAACACGGAATTAAACCTAACAAACGTATTATGATGCTGAAGAGAGAGAGAGAGAGAGAGAGAGAGAGAGAAAGAGAAAGAGAAAGCCACAGCTCTTTTGGTATAGTACGCACACGCACATAGTATGAGCCGGGGCACAACAGTTATTGCATGTGGCCCAGCGAAGACTCAGATCAGCATGTGTATCTGCGCAGTCTGGACAGTCTTCACATGACACTGTGGGTAGCCAAGGATCCAAAGCGTCTTCAGCGGACAGTATGTGCGTCCAGCAAAGACTCAGATCAGCCTGCGCAACCGCATCTGAGTCTTTGCTGGACGCGCATGCTGTTTGTAGGAAATTCTGTGCTACGTCTCAGCTGTGATTTTGAATGGATTATTGAAGATCATTTAAAGGCTCCATATCCCTCAAAAATAGACATTTTATTATCCAAGATAGGTTTAATGAATTGATATATAGTATTAATATACAATCATAAAATGAGGTACATGTACCTGACAGCCTGAATAATTAGTTAAAGTTAGTCTCTCGTTCTTGGGATGAAATGATTTTTTTATCGTATCTCTGAATTAATGTTGCCAACATTAATTCAGAGATACGATTAAAAGAATCATTTCATTTTTGATTCAGTTCAAAAATGAGAAACTAACTGAAATTTTACAGGCTGTCAGATGCCACATTTTATGATCGCATTAATACTATATACCAATTTCTAAAACCTTTCTTGAATAAAACAAAATGTCTGTTTTTGAGGAATATGGTGCCTTTAACCCTTGTCATGCTGAATAAATTACCGTGCCCATTTCAAATTGTCAGCCAGTCAGATTCCTTGATCCAGATTGTTGATAGAAATTCACATACAGAATGACAAACAATGTAGATCCAGATCAGTTGGCTTCTTCAGAAGCCAACTGATCTGGATCTACACTGTTTCCAAAGGCAGGGTCTGTCCGGGTTCAGCAGGACAAGGGTTAAATCCTCAAAAATCAATTAGCATTGGAAATTGAATCTGCACTAACGTAGTACAAACTGTGTAGGCGAACTCTAAAATGAGCCTGGGTATAGCATTTCCGACAAGACTGCACGTGCGTCCAGCGAATTAAGACACTTCAGATCTGCCTGCAGCAGTCTGTTAAGTCTTCGCAGACACTGTGTGGGTAACCAAGAATTCAAAGCGTTTTCTGGCTGATAGTGAAGACTCTTATTAGACTGCGCGGATGCGCAGACTGATCTGAGACGTCGCTGGGCACACATGCTATCTTGTAGGAAATGCTACACGCCCCGGCTCAAGTGTTAATCTACTTACATGAGAAGCCATTTATTTAATGTTAATATTCCGTACCGGAGACCTCCACTCGTAAATGTCTCTGTCCACAGCAACTAGCATTCAAAAAATATTTACAAATGCTTGGAGTCAGAATATGTTAATAAATTAAGTTAATGCTTAGCATGCTGGGTAAAACATTCAGCAAATACGTTTAGCGTGCTGGGTAAAAATTTCAGCAAACGACATTCTAAAATATTTTTCTTATTTTTCCCAGAAAATAGGGTTCGACATTTTATGCAAATTAGGAAATAATTTGCATGAAATGTCAAATCCTTATTTTCTGGGGGAAAAATCATTAAAATTGTCAATAGAATGCTAAAGGCTAAATTCTAATTATATTCTATGATTATGTCACACGCAAGCAGTAAAGTCCCATGCATAGTGCTAAGGCTGCCTTCTTCTGTTTGCAAAATACAATATTAAAGTACGCATGTACCTGAAAAAGACCTTGTCCGGCATCAGCGGATACGCAAGCTGGATCGTGCACCAGACATTATGGAGTTCTGAATGTCTAAAGTCGATAATATGGCAATACAAATTGCCCTTCAATAATTATCCAACAGCGTGGGTTTTGTATACAAATCAAACATGAGTCAAACAAGTGCCAGCAACAAAAAACGTAACTTAAGATCTACGCAATCGATTTAACGAAGATCCAGAAAAGCGGGTGCATTTACATTTACGGTTCACCATACCTGCATATTTTATTATCTAGATTGGGTATGCGAGATATGAAGACCGTGACCAACCGTACAGATACGCAGGTAAGTCCGGGTCTGCTGGTGGAATATATCAGAAGGCGCCTTTTCTGGCTGCCAGCACAAAAATGAAAGAGAATATTCATTAGAATGTATTGAATATTATTTTGTTTTCTTTTATATTTTGATATATTGTATCACAACTGAATAGGGGAATCGATTATTAAATGATTGGTTATAAGACGAGTCGCGCCTTTATAAAATATGCCGTCGGCCATATGCGGACACCGAAGGCCCTGATCAGCCTGCGCATGCGCAGGCTGGTCAGGGCCTTCGCTGTCCATTTACAGAATTATTTAATACTGTAGAATGACTCGATGTGTAACTTTTTTTCAGACTGGACACCTTCTCGAGCTGATCTGGCCGGCAGTCACCTTTTCTCATGTCGAGGCTAAAATCGATTGCCTCTGTATCAAATTAAAACAACAAAAAAACAAACTGATATACGGCCCGATGGCGCTGTTGAAAGCAACTGAATCGGGGCAAAGTGCGATCTTGCGAACGTGGGCTGTCCAGAACAGAAGATGCGTCACCGTGCAGTGTGGTCCGTGCCTTTTAATGTTATATAGACATTATGCAGATTCAAAGCAGTGAAAATGAAATAAAACGTTTCTAGAATTAACAGGCTGTGCAGATGTGCAGGTTGATCTTGGACTGCACTGTTCGCTGATAGGTTTGCTGTGTCCCGACTAGATCAATAACCACTTAGCTGGCATGCAGAAATGTTATTACAATTTATAATTTTTCACTCAATTTTAAAGCAGTTATTATTATAGCCTCCAACAGGGGGTGAATTGACAGTCGAGGTTTCAAAATTCAAGGGCAGATAATACTGGACATTATCGACAATAGTAAATGGGTGGTAAACCCTGACAAGTTTGAATAAGATGGCTGTAAGACCGAATTGTGATAGTCATTCTTTTTGTTTTTCTTCTTCTAAAACCAAACTGAAATACTGTGCTTGAAATCAGTCATCCATTTATTGTATATACACTATCTGAGCAAGTTTGAAGACGATTCCCCATAATGTATATTGGTCCTCTGTTATATTAAGAAAATCATACAGTCATTTTAACAGCATTCAAGGACAGATAATTCTTGGAATAATTGATTCATTTTATCCACGATCAATAACAAATGAAACCTTATGTATATGTACAATCTATGCAAGTTTGAAGAAGAATTATCAAGAACTGTTGTCTCTGTTGGTTAGCAAGTGCATGGTCATTTTTTTTTAACATTCAAGGATAGATAAATCAAGATAAATCAAACCAGTCCAAAATCAAACTTGTCCGAGATTTTACAAATACAGAAAAGAAGAGCAAATTACATTACAAAAACACGCCTATTCAAATATATAGAAAATTTCACCTCCAAAAATTGAAAGTTTTCAGATAAAAAAACTGATATTTTTCAAATTTCTGCTCAAACCTAAATTGAGGGTACTTGTTAGAACTGCCTCGGCCAGGCGGTTCTAACGAGTACCCACAATCTATGTTTTTGAGCAGAAATAAGAAAAATAATGTATACCCCATGTAGGCCCCAGTTTTACTAATATAAAGGTGAAGTTTGGCATGTTTTCGTGATGTACACACACACACACACATGTACATATATATATATATATATATATATATATATATATATATATATATATATATATATATATATATATATATAATTATTATATATATATAAAAGATCCCTTAAAAATGTAGCCTCTGTAGTTTTCATGATGAAACTGTTGACAGGTGGACAGAGGACAGACTATGGCTTATTTGAAACCTCGGACTAAGTGGAGTGGAAAATGTAGTCTTACTTTAGGAAGCCACAGTCAATTTTTATAGTCAAAGTCAGAAAAGTCAGAACATAATCATTCGATTCCATCAAAATCAAACCTTTTATGTATACATAAGCTGCGTAAGTTTGAAAATTATAACAAACAACATGTACTCCACACATTTGACCTTTATCATGTTGAAATGACAATATTTGATGGTTGGACAAGACAGATGAATGGAAGAAGGACAAAGGCTGGTCACAGTTGGACACTCTGGTTGTGATGTTTATGGGGTATTTCCATAATGGGCGAAAAGAACCTTAGACCGACTATGAACAGCGCAAGCAAAGATTATTAGACTGAGTGTCTTCAAAGTTTCTTTTCTGCCAGTAGATTCTACAGCCCTCCAGCTGACAGTCATAGAAAAAATGCATGGAGAGATACTTTCTTATTTCTCAATGAAAATATGTTTGGATCTCCATAAGGTGTTTCTAATGAAAATATGTTTTCACTGAGAAAAAAAACAACAAAACAAAAAAAAACAAACAAAAAAACAACAACAAAAAACAAGCAAATAATAGGCAGCTAAAGCTATTGTAGACTCAATTAGGCCTCTGTTGTCTGCATCTGTACTAAACTTTCAAGCAAAATTGTAGCAGATGACATTGTCAAATAATGTTTTGTTTTTCAGATAAAAAAGGCTTCAAATTTCATGTGCTAGGCATACAATTCATATGAAATGTCAAGCCTTATTTCTTTGAAAAATAAAAAAAAAATATCAAAATATAGTTTGCTGCAGTTGTGATTGGTGCTTTCAAGGCTAAGACGCAGTTTACTGACATGGCTCAAATTAAAATATGAAATCCAAATGAAGGAAGTAAAAACAAGAAATGGTAACTATCAAAAATATTTTATTGCACCAACAGTCTACATAATAGCTATATCTACTGGCACTAGAACCTACTAAATACTTTATATATATAAAGTTTCACTTTTTGTGAGATTCAATACAACTGTACTCAGTATGGATTATCAGTTGCAGTACAAACAGAATTTACCATACACTGGGACCTCTTATAAGACAGTTCATTATAAGACAGTTCAGATGTAAGAGGACTTAAAGGTGGACCCCAAAGTGTTGTATCCAAACAACAATGTATATATTATATAGGAAAACAATAAATAATTGGTGGGCATCTCGAAGTGTTTTTTTATTATTATTATTTTTTGTTTTGCTGCTAATATGAAGTGCAGGTTTACTGTAAATGTCCTAAAATCTCATATGCTGAAGATTCCAACAAAATGGTATAGGAAAACAGTGCAGACCCAGATCAGACTGCTTCCTGCTCCTAAGGGAGCAGTCTGATCAGGGTCTACACTGTTTACCATTCCACTAAGTATTTTAAGAAGTAACTGCATAAAAAGCTAAATTTTGGCCAAAATCAACTGAATTAAGTGTTCCAAATTTTAGGACATATAAAGTAATTTTATTATCCAACAAAGACTCTGACAATGTTTACTTTGATGCTGCTTATGTACTTTCGAATTAAAATCTTCATCACCTTGAAAACAACTACTGATACAATCACTGGTCATATGACCAACTAAATGTGCCTGAAGTACAAAGAGGCTACTTTTAAATTAAAGCTATGTTTGTACAATTTATGCAAAATACGAGGGGAGTTCAATAAGTTTGTAGAACTCAGTATTTTTCTATACAATTCAAGATTTCTTTTTTCATTTTTGTGCAGTGTAAACCTTTGTCAGTTGAATGATAACAGCCGTTCAGTCAACACATACATTTTTTGCTCTTATTTTTTGTTTGAAAACCTATACCCATAGGCAAAAATGGAAAGTCAGAATATTGAGTTCAGAGCAGTCATAAAGTTCCTCACTAAGGAGGGTGCAAAGGCCAAAGAAATCCATCGGCGCATGGCTGATGTGAATGGTGATAGTAGCCCAAAGTATTCCACAGTGGCAAAGTGGTCAGCAGAATTTAAATGTGGGCGAGACTCCTTAGAAGATGACCCAAGGCCAGGTCGCCCTGCTGATGTCATCAGCCAGGAGATGATCGACCGTGTTGAGAGACTTGTGCTAAACAATCCCCGCATCAAAGTTGCCGAACTTGCTTAAGAATGTGGTATTTCTAATGGAAGTGTTTACACTATAATCCATGAACATTTAGGCATGTCAAAAGTATCTGCCAGGTAGGTACCCAGAAACCTGAACATGCAAGATCATAAGCAAAGGGTGGAGTCAAGTCAAGAACTTCTGGAAGTATACAATGCCAATCCAGAAGACTTTCACACTCTTCTTGTACCAGGAGATGAAACTTGGCTTCACCACTGGGACCCAGATACTAAAAAAAAAAGAGTCCATGCAATGGAAGCGCCCTGGCTCACCCCCAGCTAAGAAATTTCGTACCCAACCATCAGCCAGCAAGGTAATGGCCATGGTGTTTTGGGACTCCAAAGGGATTATACTGATAGATTACAAGCCTGCTGGTACTTCAATTGCAGGAGAATACTATGCCAATGTCATTAAACAATTAAGGGTTGCTATTAAAGAAAAACGAAGGGGAAAGCTAGCTGCTGGTGTCCTTCTTTTGCATGATAATGCCCCTGTGCACAAGTCCAGAGTTGCACAATCCGCTATTCGTGAGTGCAAGTTCGAGCAGTTAAATCTACCGCCATACAGTCCAGACCTGGCCCCAAGTGATTATTATCTGTTTCGAAATTTGAAGTCCCACTTGCGTGGTACGAGATTTCGGGACGATGATGAGCTCAAGGCTGCTACAGAGGCTTGGTTTGAGGACCAAATAGAAGACTTTTATTTCAAATGCATAGACTGCTTAAAAGAAAAGGGGGCCAAATGCATTGAAGTAAAGGAGGATTATATTGAAAAATAATATAGAAACCATCTTCCAATCTGTGAGTAAAACCCCAAGTTCTACGAACTTATTGAACTCCCCTCGTACATGTACCTCTTTAAAATAAATTCTGCATGCAACTTTGATTTCTATCAGTAGAATAAAAGCCCAATATCTATTTGTAACAAACTTTATTTAGGATACATAACATCTAATCAGAGGTCCAGTTCACTTAATATACTGGCATCTAGAAAAAGAAAACAAACAATTATTTCACTGAAGGCAGTGTCACACCTGTCTGAGACTGTCACTTATACTTTATTTAGACAATGCTAAATACATAAGCCTCTTTTGGCAATGCGACCAGCATACACCAATATCAGCCTGCGGAGCCATGTAGTCTGATCAGGGTCTATTTGAATCCATGAGAAGCAGAAAGGGTATGCCAGGTTAAAGCATTATAATTAATCAGAAATAGAGCTAACGTAAATAGGTTTGACGTGAATATGGCAGACTAATATGAGACCCTGAAATATAGGTCATAAACGATACAGCACTGCTTGAGTCCACATGATAGGGTGAAAGTATGACATTAGATGTTGATAGGTGTTAATACCGATCTGAAATGAACCTAAACTCTAGGGTTGATGAACTGAATAACAGACTGAGAGACAGACAAATGAAACAAGCTTACTATGTTGCATCTGTTTACAAAAGTAGTGCAACAAAAATCTGAAGGAGACAATAATACAAATTTGTAAAACAAATTACAAAACATTCTGGGCCCAGTTGTTCAAAGCTAACAATGTCGTTAGTTAACGATCCGTTAAAATTTACATCGAGTGATACGCAAATATACTGAAATTTTTCGCTGAAAAAATGTGAGTAGCTTTTGCAGTGCAAAAGCTACACACATCTTTTCAGCAAAAAATATCAGAATTTTGTATATTGAATCTGCTTAAATAGTTAACGAAATGACCCTTAACGAGCTCGTTAAGCTAACGCACTTTGAACAACTGAGCCCTGTACAAAATAAAATGTTCTACATTTTAGCAATGTGAAATGAAACTTAACCCTTGTCAAGCTGAACCAGATATGCCCTGCCTTTGCAAAAATTGTAGATCCAGATCAGTTGGCTTCTGAAGAAGCCAATTGATATGGATCTGCACTGTTTGCCATTAAGTATGTGAATATATAGCAACAATCCGGATTAAGCCATCTGATTGGCTGAAAATTAGAAGTGGGCATAGCATCTTAATTAATTCAGCATGACATGAATTAACTTATGGTAGATGTCCCAAAATTATGAAAACTTATCTCTCATGCTCTCATGCAGTTGTTTCTTCAAACACTTAGTGGAATGGCAAATAGTGTAGACCCTGATCAGACTGCTCCTTCAGAAGCAGTCTGATCTGGGTCTGCACTGTTTGCATATGCTCTTTTGTCAGAAACTTTGGTGTGGGAGTGCCTTCAGGAGCAGTCTGATCTGGGTCTGCACTATTTGCATATGCCATTTTGTCAGAAATTTTGGTGTGGGAGTTTCTTCAGGAGCAGTTGATCTGGGTCTGCACTATTTGCATATGCCATTTTGTCAGAAACTTTGGTGTATGAAATTTTAGGACATTTATCATATGTCATCTTCAATGAGGTGTATGTATGCAGATGTACAGTCAGTGTGGGGAATCCACGTGACCAAATGATTAAGTGCTCCGGGTCTGCACTGTTTGCCTATGCCATTTTGTCAGAAACTTTGGTGTATGAAATTTTAGGATATTTATCATATGTCATCTTCAATGAAGTGTATTTATGCAGATGTACAGAGTCAGTGTGGGAAATCTACGTGACCAAATGATTAAGTGCACAGAGTTTGTTACTATTTTTAGTTCCGCATCAGGTAGGATTTTTTAGAATATCTCAATTTACACCTGATGGAATTTGTTCAAATAAAGCGCAAAGTACGCGGAAAATCAAGCTCTTTCTGGTGGTGTAAGCGCTATTCTGCAATTTGGTCTGATTCTCGAGAATGTTTTTTTGTCAAAATTCATGTACATTGTCTCGGAAGCCCAGATTGACAGCAAAAACATTCTTCGAATGTTCTCGAGAACTAGACTAGATTGCAGAATAGCGCTTATACCATCAGAAAGAGCTTGATTTTCCGTGTACTCTGCACTTTATTTGAACAAATTCCATTTGGTATGGATAGAGATATGCTAAAAAATCCTACCTTATGCAAAGCTAAAAATATAGCAAGGAAGTTTAGAAGTGTTTATACACATCAACTGATAGTAAAATAAATTTTAGGATAAGTTTTTAGGGTAAATACTGTTCATGACACTTTTAACTTATCCTAACTACTTGGACACACCTGCCTGAGCAAACAGTATAGACCTAGATCAAACTATCTGAGCAGGCTCTGCACTATATTCCAATCAGCCAGCAATTCTTAAATACATTACCTAATAGCCAAATGGACATGTTCAAATTTTATAATACATGTCAAGGGATAAGTTGAATAAATATACATGCAAGGTTTTGTTGCCATTTTGCAAAGGGAGACAACTTTTGTAGAAAGAAAGTTTCCTCCCTAATATTTAAATTCTTTCAAGATGGGGAGTCCCCTAAAGATAAGAATTTGCTCCCTGAAAGAGCAATGTTTTAATGAGTTACTAACTCTTTTATCCCGAGTTTCTGAAATAGACTCTTCCATCTCTGCATTTGGATACATCCATTGCTGCAAAAAGGGTGACAGTTTAAATCAAGAACAAAATGGCTAACAGTATAGAGCCAGATGAGATGACTCATTATGAGCCATCTCATCTGGATCTACACTGTTTGCAAAAGTATCTGTCTTGATCTACTGGGCTGAAACGGTTAACACTACATTAACCCTTGTGGGTCATTTTGTGAGATCTCCCAGAAAAACTGAGAATGGGGACAGAAAATCTAGTAGATGCGAGGAAAGAGAAAACAGAGGAATATGAGGAGAAAAAGCAAATAATAGCACCTATAATGTATATCTGTGGGCAAAATCAATAAGTTATGAATTTGATTTTATTTTTCTGAATCCCTGTACATGTGTTTAAGTGATATAAGGGGCCCCTACCAGTGCAATTACATTCAGATCTAAAGTATAAATGTACAAAACTATATAAACCTGCACAACCAGTGTACAAACAAAATATATAAACACCATACCATACAATACAAACAACAAAATATATTCATAGATCTATATCACCCTCCAGTGTATATTATCACATGATCTATGTAAATTTAATTTACATATATAATACAGAACATGGCTACAGCTGGGAGTCAGCAATGGGACATATGAAGTGGGACAAAAGTGAGGGTTCAGATCTACCTGCTTTGCTGAAAGAAATATCAAGTCTTTACTACATTAGCAGTTTTCTTTTCCGCCATTTTTGCGTACTAATTTGTGTTGTGTTTACTCAGCAGAATTGTTTTTAATAGCTAAATAATTCTAATATGCATATGCAGGTTGACTGGAACCTTTCTTGTATTTCTTTGGTACCTTCTACCTGACACCCAGCATAAATAAAGCAAATACCATTTTCAACCTAATAACCATTCACACTCCTAAACATACACCCAAGACAATTTCTTAATCTTCAGATTACAGTCCTTGTAATTTTCTCCAGTTCTCCATAACAGCATATGTTGTGAGTAGAAGTTTAGAACTGCATAAACTTTAACCCATTTTAGACAGAATAGACTCCCTCTCATTATATAGAGGAAGAATCCAATTTCAATTCTAGGTTTGTCAGGCTATGTGATTTAGATATTCCTAGAGAAACATAGTTGAACAACCTGTAAAGAGTGGTGACCCTGATCAGATGCCATATTCTGTGGCATCTGATCTGGGTCTGCACTGTTTGCCAATTACTCTTTTTTTGGGGGTCTCCAGACTGAAATGGGTTAGTCCACAACATATACTTTTACATGTATAAGAAATGAGAAAACATACTGCATGCTTTTTTCTTTTAACGCTTAGCACTCTGGGTAAAATTTTCAGCAGAAGACATTTTGAAATATTTTTCTTAGTTTTAGGAAAACAAGTTTTGACATTTCATGCAAATTGTCTCCAATGGAAACAGGTTTTGACATTTCATGCAAATTGTCTCCATTGGAGACAATTTGCATGAAATGTCAGAACTTGTTTTCTGGGAAAAATAAGAAAAATATCACAAATTTATCTTCTGTTGAATTTGCCCACAGTAGTATAAGTTACGTGTACCCTTTCAAGGGTGACATTTTACTCCAAGTTTTTTCCAGTAGAAAAACCTAAATAACAGAGTGGATTTTAGATTAAATATGGTACTAAGGCCACACCAACAGAAAAAAGGTCTTAGCATAGGAATACACTGAATACATACTGGCCTCTGTTTCTCTCCAGTTCACCAGTCTACATTTTGCAATACAGATTCTACAGGTACCAGAAACTGTAAAATATGTTGTCTCTGACAAAAGTGTGGAGATGGATGCATAGGCTAATAGGCGCATTAGCTGGATGCTTAACGCTTCACACGCTGGGTAAAATTTTCAGGAGATGACATTTTGAAGTATTTTTCTTAGAAAATTGGCTTTGATATTTCATGCAAATTGTCTCCTGTATAAACAATTTGCATGAAATGTCAACTTATTGTTTCTGTGAAAAACAAGAAAGAATATCATCAATTTGTTGTCTGCTGAAGATCTCTTTTCTCTTGGCAAAGCCCAAATGATCCAATGGAATCTTCTGTAAAATGAGTTTATAACTGGCCATCTTGACTGCCCTACAACTTTAGGTCTGATCCAGGAAGATAAGATGTGCAATGCATGAAAAAGGCCCTTATATAAGTTGCAGACAATGTAGGTCCAGATCAGCATGTGCATCCGTGCAGTCTGATCTGAGCATTCTCTGTTCGTCCACATATCACATATTACTAAAGTATCCACTGATTCTGTAAGCGGACAATGAGGCCCTGATCAGCCTGCGCATAACGCTTATGCGCAGGCTGATCAGGGCCTGCACTGTCCGCCAATCCCCTAAAGGCCCTTTTCGTGCATTGCCCATTATATGTTATGAATACTAGTTAATATACTGAGTACCTACAATGTGCGAAAGTGGAGAAATAAGAACAGTTTCTGTAAGACCTGCTGATCTGGAGCTACGAAACCTTTTCGTGGCACAAAATAAGAAAAGGACATATTGGTCCAAGCAGCCTATGCATGCAACTGGGCTGACAATTTAGCTGAAAGGTTATTAGTTTTGCATCAAAAGGTGCTCATTATGATGAGGCATTGTACGCTGTGGTGCCAAAATAAAAACAAAAGGTATCTTAGGAATACCCTTATCTGGCACTAGGATAGTAGAACACAATGCAATGAGGGACCAGATCAGCCTGTGCATTCAGTCTATTGTTGCCCTACTACAGAAATAATATACACAGCCAAATCTTTAATAGCTTGAACACTGATGTCTTGTTTACCATGGCTAATTTGAACTCATTTTTGAGTCCCTATTAAATTCTTCCAACAGCTCAAGAAAACAAAATTTAAGGAAATTTCCTAAATTGTGGCCACTTGCTTCCCAACCTGGAGTCAAGATTAACCATCAGTGGCTCAAACTACCCATATCTCGAACAAATTTTCATGGTTCCAAAGATGTTTGAGCCATCGAAGTTCGACTGCCTATAATGTATACAGAGATTGCATTACCAGTCTATGTGGATGCACAGGCTCATCTTACCTTTCACTGTTAGCATATGGCATATAAGGGCCTTTTCTCATAGTGTGTACCATCTATTTTGACATAATCCATTAACATAACAATCAATTCAATCAGCCCACAAAAAAAAAAAAAAAAAAAAAATCTTGGATTTCAAAATCCATTTACATATACCAGCAGCAGTGTTTTGATTATGCATGGAAGAAAATAACACATCCTTAAGAAACAAATAAGGACAACTTTAGTTTTAATAGAAGAATCCTGATTTTCTCTTGCTTTTTTCAAACAAAAGAAAATGCCTTTCAGATTATTAAAACTAATTTCCATAATTAAATGTAACATTACTGATTAACATGCTAGGGTAAAGATTTCAGCTAACAAAATTTAGAAATATTTTACTTGTTTTCCTTGGAAAGAAGATTGTTATTTTTATGCAAATTCATTTGCATGAAATTTCAAACTCTATTTTCTGTGAAAATAAGAAAATATTTTGTGGTTTGTTTAACTTGCCCAGAGAGTTCTAAAGGTTCATAAATGGTAACAGATCTGAACAAGAGGGCCATAGGGGCCCTGTATTGCTCACCAGAGTAAGACAATGTAGCATGTCTCTTGGACTGTGAAATATAGGTCAAGGTCAAATATGGATGACTGCATTCAAGAGGCAATGCTACATGTATGCATGTGAAAAGTATTGCTGGCTGTAGGACCAATAGTTACTGAGAAACTGACCTAAACACAAAAACTTAAGTGTCAGTGGACTGTGAAATATAGGTCAAGGTAAGTTATGGATAACTGCATTTAAGAGGTCATGCTAAGATGTATGCGAGAGCCATGTATCAATGCTGTGGGATCCAAAATTTACCTAAATGGAAAAACAAGAAAGTCACTGAACCATGAAATATAAGTCATAAGTGACTCAGGTCCAAACTTGACCTAGAAATCATCAAGACTAACATTTTGAGCATGATCCATGATGAGCAAAACTGTGACCTCTAGAGTGTTAACAAGGTTTTCCTTTGATTTGGCTGGGTGACCTAGTGTTTGACCCCAAGTGAACTGGTTTTGATCTTGACCTAGAAATCATCAAGACAAACAATTTGAGCAGGGTTCATGACGATTGGTTTGTGTTGAGGTTTTACGGCCCAGTCAACCCAATGGGGTCATGTCGAGCGCGGTCAATTTACCTAACCACACGTTTACTGGGCAGGCTTAGTCCTCTAAGCGGTTAACCAGTATTGTGCACATTCTTCGCCAGAAACTGACAACTGCCCTTCTTGAATCAGTGGAAGGGAGAGAATGACCGTAGAAAATATTTCATGATCAATCTCAACGAAAGAATGTTGCCGACCTCGGCAGGGGTTGAACCCGCGACCTCCTAGTCTCCAGTCAGATGGCGCATCCAACCGAGCCACCGAGGCCGGCGGCTCATGATGATTACTTCAAATATGTGACATCTAGAGTCTTAACAAAGTTTTTCTTTGATATGGCCCAGTGACCTAGTTTTTGACCCCAAGTGACAAAGTCGACCTAAAACATCAAGACAAACATTTTGAGCAAGATTCATGACAATTTCTTCAAATATGTGACCTCTAGAGTGTTAACAAGGTTTTCCTTTGATTTGGCCTGGTGACCTTGTTTTTGATCCCAAGTGACCCAGTTTCAAACTTAACCTAGAAATCATCAAGACAAACATTTTAAGCAAGATTCATGATTACTTCAAGAAATGAGACCTAGTGTTAACAAGGTTTTCCTTTGATTAGGTCCTGTGACCTAGTTTTTGACCTCAGGTGACCCAGTGTCAAACTCAACCTAGAAATCATCAATACAAACATTTTGAGCATGAGGATTACTTTAAAATGTGACCTTTAGAGTGTTACCAAGATTTTCCTTTGATTTGACCTGGTGAACTAGTTTTTTATTCCAAGTCACCCTGTTTTGAACTTGACCTAGATTTCCTAGGTTAAACATTCTGAGCACGTTTTATTCAGACTGGATCAAAACTGTGATCCCTTGAGAGTTAACAAACCAATTGTTGACAATGGAAGACAACAGACAGCAGACAGAGAGTGATCACAATAGCCTACCCTGAACATTTGACTCAGATGAGCTAACAAGAAGTAATCAATGTGAACAAAAAGGTTAACAAGGGATAACCAATGAGAACAAAAAGATTTACAAATGTTAACAAATGTAAATTTAAAAATGTTTCATTTATACTGATAAAGTACATGTACTCCATCTCTGTGAATAAACCTAAGCTGACTGTGAATCTACACAGACTGGTTAGGATCTTTCTATCCACCAGACACATCCTAGAATGTATCTACACAGTAAATGTTTTGATTTTATGAGCTTGCTTCATAAAATACTTGGCAGAATGGCAAACAATGAAGACCCTGATCAGACTGCTCCTTCAGGAGCAGTCTGATCTGGGTCTTCACTGTTTGCATATGCAAATACACATTCCTTTCAGGCATGTGCACCCAAATATTAAGGAAAATAAGATATACAGGAAAATATTGGACTTTCCCACAACAGACCTAAAACAGAAAACTACCCTGTATATTCCTTCAGAGAAACATGTATACATTACAGTTACGCACTGCTTAGCTCTTAAATAGCTCACCTCAGAAACAATGGGTCAGCTGAAAAAAAAAAACAAAAAAAACAAAAACAAAAACAAAAACAGCAGAAATAATGTTTCTGAATAACCACTTACAATGATAACCCTCGGTAGTGGTCAGACAGGCCTGAGCAGACAGTGCAGACCCAGATTAGACACTGCAGACTGCGGCATCTGATCAGGGTCTACACTGTTTGACACTTGTCCTGCAATATTTTAGACACATCAACAGGAAGTGGAACAGATTTTTAACAATTTATAGGACAAGTATAGTAAGGAGTTAAGGCATCCTAATATTTAGAGTAGATTGTTCAAATTTTAGAACAATTATGGTAAGGAGTCTGAATAGTTAAGGTAATAAAGTATTACTAAATATGCAGACAATGAATGCTGAGATCAATGTTGTCTGATCTAGGTCTTCACTGTCTGCTTACAGAACAATTAGATATTACAGATCTTGCGGATGGACAACAAAAGCCTTGGTCTGACTGCACAGATTCATCAGACCATAACTGTCCGCATACGCAATAAAGCACCTTTTTTCATGACACAGCTCATTTCAAGTGTCAGAAAGCTTTAACTTTTAACAATAGGCAAATTCAGCAGATGAAAAAAAAATAATGATATAAAACGGAATCTGAGATTTCATACAAACTGTCAACTTAGGAGATAATTTGCATGAAATTTAAAACCCTATTTTCTTGAAAAAATAAGAAAAATATATCAAAATGTCTGCTGAAATTTTTACCCAGCATGCAAAGTAACACTTTCTGGGCAAATTCAGCAGATGACAAAAAAACTGATGTTAGAAAATAGGTGCTAAGATTTCATTTAAAACCTTATTTTCTGGGAAAAATAAGATAAAATATTTCAGAATGTTATCCACTGAAATCTGTACCCAGCTTGTTAAGCATCAATCTGCCATTGCTCTTAGTAAGTGGGATGTTCAGTCAATTGCTTTTGACTTTTCCCAATAATAATTTCCATCCCCTTAATACTTGTGTAGCCATGGTAACCATTATTTGATTTAATCAGCAGCAGCTTTGGCTACAAATGCTTGGAGAGTAGACCCTTCCATGACCGTGGTGTGTAAACTTGTCAACTGCACTTCTTCTTCATTACTGTCCTCTGATGATCCTGGAATAAACAAAGTAAAGAACTAGAATTTGTTTTTCTACAAAAACATAGATGTCTCCCCACTTTTTGGTGTCATATTGTATTAAACATTCAGCGAACATTTATATTAACTAATCAGATTCCAAGGGAAATAACTCAAAAAGTATAAATGCAAGAAGCAAGTGTTATGGTTCTTGCACTTTGCACATCGTTTAATGTTGATTGATATTCATATAAAGTTTCGTGAAGATATCTTGAACGGTTTTCAAGTTATAGAGTGGACATGTTTTTTATGACGGACAAAGTTCCAAGGGAAAAAATTCAAAAAGTCTAAAAGCAAGAAATATGGTTCTTGCACTCTGCACATCGTCTAACTTTGATATTTACATGAAGTTTCGTGAAGATAGCTTGAACGGTTTCCAAGTTATAAAGTGGACATAATTTTGTGACAGTCCATGGGAAAAAACTCAAAAATTATAAAGGCAAGGTTATGGTTCTTGCGCTCTGCACATCGTCTAATGTTGACTGATATTTACATGAAGTTGTGTGAAGATAGCTTGAACGGTTTTCAAGTTATAGAGCAGACACGATTTTGTGACAGAGTCCAAGGGAAATAACTAAAAAAAGTATAAATGCAAGAGTTATGGTTCTTGCACTCTGCACGTCGTCTAATGTTGATTGATATTTATATGAAGTTGTGTGAAGATAGCCTGAACTGTTTTTAGGTTATAGAGTGGACATGATTTTGTGACAGAGTCCAAGGGAAATAACTAAAAAAGTATAAATGCAAGAGTTATGGTTCTTGTGCTCTGCATGTCATCTAATGTTGATTGATATTTATATGAAGTTTCGTGAAGACAGCTTGAACGGTTTTCAAGTTATAGAGCAGACACGAGTATGACAGACAGACAGACGCCTGCGGGAAAAACAATATGTCTCCTAACCCTAAAGGGGGGAGACATAATAACATTTTAATTATTGACATGCTGGGTAAAAGTTTCAGCAAATGACATTTGAAATAGTTTGTTTTTATTTTCCTAGGAAATAGGCTTTGACATTTCAGGCAAATTGTTAGGAGACAATTTACATACAATGTCAAAGTCTATTTACTGGGGAAAATAAGAAAAAAATATCATCAATTTGTCATCTGCTGAAATTGCCCAGAGATTGGTAAAGGTTATGGAGAATCAATACATCTCCAAGAGAAATACCGTATTCGACCTAATTACCGCACATACCTCTATAAGTGCACAGTCAAGAAATTCCGTAGTCTTCAGATTACAACCAGTGTACTTTTTTCTTTACTTCGCATAGTCATCATTAAATAAGTCCTTTTCTGATCTTTTTTATAGTATATCCTTAGTAGATAGATACATATTTGACCACAAATGAGTGTGTCCTGTTAGTTTGAAAAACCTAAGCGCACAGTGCGGTAATTAGGTCGAATAGGGTAACCATTTTATGGAAATATCTGCCAGACTTTCATTTGGGTGTTTCCAAATTCTTTCCAAATGCTCACTATGAGGGACAATTCTTTCTTTTAAGAGCAATCTCCATTTTTAGAAAATTTTACCAATTATGGAGGCACTCTACTACCTGTCAGCAAAAGATGTCTCCCTTGGCAAAAAAAACTGTATGTACATTCCCCACAAAGTTTTTCTCATGTATAGAATATACAATCAAGTAAAAAAAAAATAAAGTACCTGGCAGAGCAAACTGTTTGTGAGATGGTGCATAGAGAGACAACAGTCCAAACACATAAACATTCCACATCCCATAGACACCTGTAATTGATAAAGTAATTATGGCAAATGATGCGCAAAGCAAGAAAAGGGAAATTTGCGGACAACATAGGTCCAGATCAGCATGCGCATCTGTGCAGTCTAATCTGGGCATTTTCTGTTTGTTGACATATACTACAGCATCCACTGATTCTGAAACTGATAATAATGGTCCAACAAAGACTTATGCTCAGACTGATCCATAGGCCTAGACAAGAGTGGGTATCACATTAATATTTTTCTTATTTCTCCACGAAAACATATGTTGTGGGTACTCATTAGAAGCACCTCAGCGAGGTGCTTCTAATGATCTTCACAAAAACATATATTGTGGGTACTCATTAATAGCACCTCAGTGAGGCACTTCTAATGAGTACCACAACATATGTTTTCGTGGAGAAATAAGAAAAATATTAATACTTTTGGACTGAAAAAAGCTCCTTATCTAGAGTTATGTCAGATCAGTGCCAACATTGTCAGCAAATTATATACGGGCCCTTTTCATGCATTGAACATCAAATGTAACTTCATGAAACAACAATATCACATTTCCAAGACCTGTACTGCAGTTAGTATTAAAGATGCTGGCTGAAATGACAAACTAAAATCGCTTTAGGAGGAATTTGAAGCCGTTTAAGTTTTCTTCTACAGCCCAAAAGGACAGATAATGCTTATGTAACTTAAACTGAACTATACAGATTGAAACAAGCAAAATCAGATAATTTATGTCCCCTGCCTTTAAAAAAATCCTCCAAAAATGACCTGGTCAACAAGTACCCTATTGTCAATACACTTTGACAGAACTTTCTTGCAAAACAAAAAAAAAAAGTGACAAAAATTTATCTGAGGTTTATGTCCAAACCACATGCACATCCTCAGACCATGTAGAAAATGCCTGCAAAATTTCAAAAAGATCAATTCGAGGGTTGAGCGCAAGACTATAGTAACTCAAACATATTTTTGAAACCCTTGTTTAGGGGCAACTTGGACCCCTTTGTAAACAATGCAAATTTAGGTGCCAGTGCTCATACGAGCAATGGCACTTAAATTTTCATTGTTTACAGAAAGAAATGTTGTAATCTTCATAACGCCTTCATGGTGAGGAAATTAGGTTTGGGGAAAAACAACCATCTGACTTATGCCAGTCTTGCGCTCAACCCTCGAATTAAAACCTGAGTATGTACTATTAACTATCATTGACTAGGTGCAGTTGTTGTAAAATAGCAAAATTGAAAACCCTGCCATTTTGTCAAAAAGGATTTTTTTAGCATCAAACTCCCATATGCATACCTTTACTGTCTGTAATATATGTGCAAAGTTTTGAAAGGATCCAACAAAAGCTGGCCAAAGAATTGATTTCACAAAGTATGCACTATCAGTCGTAATACAAACATCTTATTGAAAGAATTACAGAGTCGTAACTCTTGTAATACTGATCCTTCTGCCCCTTTTTCCTACCACATGTGCATTCCCTGATGGTCAAGGTCTAGTGAAAATTTGAACAAAACCGGACAAAGGCTAGTGAAGTTATACAGCAAAAGCTTAATTGTTGACAAATGACAGAATCACAAAATTTCGGACTTCCTATAAACAGTATTCCCCACTAAAACTTCATTATGCACCGGGTATAAAAGATTTATCTGAGGATTATGTCCAAACCACATACACATCTTCAGACCATGTTGAAAATGCCTGCAAACTTCAAAAAGATCTGTTAAAACCTGTAAAAGGAGTTGTGAACACAAATCATCCGCTTTATATATACACTGTTTAGGCAACTTAGTTCACAACTTGAAAAAGTAAAAAAAAAAAAAAACAATCTGAAGATTATATCCAAACAATATGCACATCTTCAAATGAGGTAGAAATGCCTGCAAAGTTTCAAAAAGATTGGTTAAAACCTGTAGGAGGACCTGAGCACACAAGACACACACTCTATACAGTCCAACCTGTCTTAAACAAGCACCAATGGAATAATCAAAATGTGCTTGCCTAAGCCAAGTGCTTGCTTAATACAGGTGAGTTTTAAAGGAACTGCCTTTCTTCAGGAACAAAATGTAGGCTTGATTAAAATAGGTTGCTTGCTTAATAGAGGTTGCCACTATTTTGTTTGTGTTTGTGTTGAGGTTTTACCACCCAGTCAACCCAATGGGGTCATGTTGAGTGCGGTCAATTTACCTAACCACACTTTTACTGGGCAGGCTTAGTCCTGTAAGCGGTTAACCAATATTGTGCACATTCTTTCGCCAGAAACTGACAACTGCCCTTCTTGAATCAGCGGAAGGGAGAGAATGACCACAGATAATATTTCATGAACAATCTCCACGAAAGAATGTTGAGGTGACCACTGACAGGTTTTATTGTATCTACTACTGAGGCAAAAATTACTAAGTTCACAATGTAAAAAACAAACAAACAAAGACCCCCCCCCCCAAAAAAAAAATTAATTTTAGGTCTATATCCCAACCACATGCAGATCCTCAGGACATGTAAAAATGCCTGCAAAATTTCAAGAAGACCAGTTAAAACCTGTAGGAGGAGTTGCACACATAAGGCACTTTTTTATGTATACTACTGAGACAAAAAATGATTACTCACTTATGGGAAAAAGGTAATAACAAGAAATTCGCTGAATGGCTATGTTGCGACTGCTGGTGATGTTCAAGAAATGGAGCTAATCTCACAGACTAAACATTGTTCAGCTAATCATTCAAAGTAGTTTTAAGGTCAGTAATGGTCTAAGGCAGTAGGCAGGGTGCATAATGACCGATGTGTGTACAAAGTTTCATTACCCTAGAAGCCTTGGTATTTGACAAACCGAGATAAACACACAGACTTAACATTGTTGACACCGACAACAATGCCAATGCTGCTGCCGTAAAATGATCCCTGTCACTCTTAAGGCTGGAACAATTAATCAGATAATCAATTAATTGATCTACATTACGAAAACACACCTATTCAAATATATAGAAAATTAATCTTCCAAAAATTTAAAATTTTCAGATAAAAAACTGTGATATTTTTCATATTTCTGCTCAAAACATAGATTGTGGGTACTCGTTAGAACTGCCTTGGCGAGGCGGTTCTAACGAGTACCCACAATCCATGTTTTGAGCAGAAATAAGAAAAATAACTTGTACCCCTGCAAACCCCAGTTTTACTATATACAAGAAATCCGCGGAAGGCGTCATCGCACCTGCTGGCGCAAAAGTCACAGGAGCCACAATCAGAATGTGGTTATTAAATAAATTTATTTCATTCTTAGCAGTGCTTAGTTGGAAAACTGGGTTGAAAAAAAATGAAGACAAAGTGCCTAGTGGGGCACATATATTCCAGGCCAGTGCCATTCCCTCTAATGGCTATATCTTCAGCACTTTTCGTATTATACAGCCCAATGATAATGGAACGTCCACGTAAAATGTGTAAAAGTCACTGGAGCGTGAAATATTGAAATATAGGTCAAGGTCACTGGGTCAAGGTACCTGCCAAGCCAGTGCAATGAGGTGAAGCACTATGCAAGGTTTAGTGGTTGTGGGTCTTATATTTGAGGAGATACCGAACATTAACATAAAATGTGTCAGTCAATGGAGTGCAAAATATAGGTCAAGGCCACCAGGTCAAGGTACCTGCCTAGTCAGTACATCCAGAAGAAGCACTATATAAGATTTGGTGGTTGCAGGCCTTACAGTTGAGGACATATGGAAGGGCGACGTAAAAGGTGTAAAAGTCAATGGAGCGCGAAATATAGGTCAGGGTCACCCAGTCAAGGTACCTGTGGAGTCCGTACATTGAGGAGAAGCACTATGCGAGGTTTGATGGTTGTAGGCCTTATAGTTGAGGAGATATTGAACGTCGACATAAAATGTGTAAAAGGCACTGGAGCACAAAATATAGGTCAAGGTCACCGGGTCAAGATACCTGCCAAGTCAGTACATCTAGGAGAAGCACTATGCAAGGTTTGGTGGCTAGAGGTCTTACACTTGGGGAGATCTGGAACGTTGACGTAAATTATATCAAAGTCACTGCAGCCAAAATATAGGTCAAGGTCACCAGGTCAAGGTATCTGCTGAGTCAGTACATTGAGAAGAAGCACTTTGCAAGGTTTGATGGTTGTAGACCTTATAGTTGAGGAGATATCGAACGTCGACGCAAAATGTTCAAAGTCACTGGAGCGCAAAGTAAAGGTCAAGGTCACCGGGTCAAGATACCTGCCGAGTCAGTACATCTAGGAGAAGCACTATACAAGATTTGGTAGCTGTATGCCTTCTAGTTGAGAAGATCTGGAACGTCAACGTAAATTATGTCGAAGTCAATGGAGCGCAAAATATAGGTCAAGGTCACTGGGTCAATGTACCTGCCAAGTCTGGAGGTCAGGGAGATGTGTCATGCAAGGTATGATGGTTGTCGTAGAATTGTAGTTGATTAGAATACTAACTTTGACGTAAATGTCGAACTTCGACATAACAGAACTGTTAACAGACAGACGGACGGATGAACGGACAGACGAATGGAAAAGCGGGCACCTATGTCGCAAAGTCAGGAGGGCAGGGAGATGTTTCATATAAGGTTTGATGGTTGTTTAGTCTTGTAGTTGATTAGAATACTAACTTTGACATAAATGTCGAACTTCAACATAACAGAACTGTTAACAGACGGACAGACAGACGGACGAACGGACAGACAAATGGAAAAGCGGGCACCTATGTCGCAAAGTCTGGAGGTCAGGGAGATGCTTCATGCAAGGTTTGATGGTTGTTTACTCTTGTAGTTGATTAGTATACATACTTTGACATAAATGTCGAACTTCGACATAAATGTTGACAGACAGACGGACGAACGGACAGACGCAGTGAAATCCGGATACCTATGTTTCAAAGTCAGGAGGTCAGGGAGATGTTTCCCGCAAGGTTTGATGGTTGTTTAGTCTTGTAGTTGATTAGAATACTAACTTTGACATAAATGTCGAACTTCGACATAAATGTTGACAGATGGACGGACGGACTGACGGACGGACGGACGGAAAATCGGACGCCTATATCGCACCCTGCTACAAGCAGGTGCGATAAAAAGTGGGATTTAAGGGGATCAAAATTATATAGGTATGTTTTCGTGATGAAATTCCACAAAAATGCTAATCATTACAAATTTGCTAATAATTGATCATTTGATTTCCGTTTACCATATTTACCCTTAGTATTCAGACACCTGAACTACTTTCCATACTTTATCTAAAATTTGAACAAGTACAATTTACTACCAACTGTTGTGTCTAAAATAACTGGATGAGTAGCAAACAGTGTAGACCCTGATGAGATGCTGCATTTGTGGCATCTCATCTGGGTCTACACTGTTTTCTCAGGCCTGTCTGATAAATACCTGCAATAAAGTATAGCATATGCAAGGGTCATATTCAGGTAAAATTATGACCAAATATTCAGCAGTTACTAATCGATTATTTTTGTTTGTGTTGAGGTTTTACGGCCCAGTTAACCCAATAGGGTCATGTCAAGCGTGGTCAGTTTACATAGCCACACATTTAGCGGGCAGGCTTAGTCCTCTAAGCGGTTAACCAGTATTGTGCACATTCTTTCGCCAGAAACTGACAACTGCCCTTCTTGAATCAGCGGAAGGGAGAGAATGACCTACTATTTGATTATCGATCACAATGGCAGGACTGATAATCGATTATCTTTTCAGCTCTGATTAGCCTGCCTTAGTCACTCCTGCTTGCTATAGCAGTTGTGAAAAAAAATTGTATTTTGAGGATTATGTCCAAACCACATGACATCTTCAGACCATGTAGAATATGCCTTCCAAGTTTCAAAAAGATTGTAGGGTGAGTTGAGCACACAAGATAAGTACTATCAAAGGGGGACGAATTCATAGAACAGAAGCACAGAAGAACAAATACCATGTCCCACACAGTTCTCCAAATAGGCATGGGATAATAAAAGATGGAAAAACAAGCTTTAGCTTTTACTTTTCTTTCATCACTATAGTGAACAATAAAAATGGATGTTATCAAAGGTTTACTCATTGCGTTTGCTCAGCAAGGTGGGATCTATCCAGTTATGCTGTTCTACATACCTGTCATGAAAGCACTAGTATATTCGAGACTCATTCCTTCATCACTCCATTTCCACTGTCTTTCACTCAGCTGACCTAATATGAAGAATACCACTGTAAGGGCTGCACACAACAGAGTGATCAGCATCAGGAACTTGAACCTGTAAATGAGGCCCTGGAAACAGAATAATACATATGACTGGTAATAACATGAAGTATATCACTCTCAGGGCTGCACATAACAGATTGACCAGCATCAGGACCATGAGCCTGTAAATGAGGCCCTGGAAACAGAATTATAAATATGACTGGTCATAATATGAAGAATACCACTGACGAACCACACATAACTGAGAGACCATGAACCTGTAAATGAGGCCCTGGCAACTGAATAATACACATAGCTGGTCATAAAAATATCTAAGAAAGGTATTATGGCAACTGCTTGTTTGATAAACTCCACAAAAGCCAATGATTCACCAAGTTGATAATGATGGTCCTGATAAGATAAGAAAATTTATTTTAAGATGGCAGGAGATATATATAACAGGCAACAGGAGCTTTTGACCATCTATATATATATATGTATCTATATATAGGGTTTTCAAACAAGCAATATACAATTCATACATGTATATCGAAGATAATGACAAATAATAATCAGATGATTTAAATACAAAGGCTGATCTGGACTTACACTGTCCAGATAATGCGTAAAATACCTTTCTCATGACAGACCTGTATAGTCCAATTCTGACCTCTTAAATAAAAAGGCTGATCTGGACTTACACTGTCCAGATAATGCGTAAAAAACCTTTCTCATGACAGACTTGTATAGTCCAATTCTGACCTCAAAGATTAGGTGAATCTACTTTGTAGCACGAAGTAGGAATCAGGATAAAATATCACTATACTGTACCTGTAAATATCCGTACTTTACTTACTAGCACGGACGGTGTGAAAAACTGTTAACAGAAGTCCAATTGAACTTTCACATGTTACAAGGTGGGTTAGTCTAATCTTTAATCATTCAAAGGTCAGAATTGGACAACCATATATGACCTAATTACCACACTGTGCACTTGAGTTTTTTTTTTTTTTTCAAAATTACTAGGAAAACTTATGGTAAAATATATATATACCTACAAAGCTTACATTTAACAAAAAATCAACGAAGGACTTATTTGATGAAATTTTATGTGATTTTTGTCTGATTTTCTTTATAAAAGCATATGTTGTGGATAATCATGTGAATTGCATCAACAAGTTGATGCAATTCAAATGGGTACCCACAACATGCCTTAATAAAGAAGTAGATATAAGAACACTGGCTGTAATCTAAAGACTACTAAATCAGAGTTCTCACTAGGATTTTGAAAGCAGGAGTTTAAGAATCCATCTCTGAGAAAAGTTGGAGTTAAAATTGAAAAAATAGGAGTTTGACCTAGAAAACTTGGAGTTTTCGGCTAAATATGAAAACTTAATATTTAAGGACATTGTCTGGACAACTTCATTTTTCAACATAGTTAACCTTGACCACTGAGTGTCTGGTAAGGATCCAAAAGCTTTTGGGGCTTAGGAAATAGTGACAGGTCTTCCATTAACTTCCAGACTCAGGAAGTCCCAGACTTCCTACCCCTCAAATTTGGAAGTCCCACAGGAAAATCTAGGAAGTCCCGCTTTTTTCCCTGCTGTGGCAGTCTGCCCTTTCTTTAGTAGAACAGAGGTTCTTAATTCAGTGTCACACAGAATCATCATGATATACACTTCTCTTAGATGTGTTTTAAACATATCCTTATCGCTTATTAAAATTCGATCGCATCTTTTTGGAATGCCTGTACTTGTATGTCGGACCTTAGAGAAAGCAACAACATTGGTCCAACTTCGCGTTCGTTTCAAAGCCCAGAGAAAGAAAAAAGTTAAGAAAATACATGAGAGAAAACACCCAAAACATGTTTTCTTAAAAACAAACTATGCTGAAATTATTTTGCAGAAATGTATTTAATGAAATATTTGCTCGGACTGAAGCTGATCAACACGAGCGAGCGAGTTGCTTACTTCACAAAAATTGCGGGAAAACGGCGCCGACTCGTGCAACAACAAACAAATAAAAGGCAGCTCTCGATGAGTTACCAACAGCAATACGTTCGTTCGCGGAGAATAGCAAGCAAAACCATCGCAATTCGCCTATATTTAGACTTACTTTGCGTCTTTTCCGCGCTGGGAAACAGCGCAGCCGGAACAAGGCTACGAATTTAGAAACGGGTTTTCCGAAAATTTTGACGAAAAATGTGTTTTCTTCTCATTTGAAAAATTGCTTTTGTTGTCATGACAAACATAAGCTTCTAAATTAGAAAAGATTTAAATTTGCGTTCTGTGCATAATTGTTATTTATTTATTTAATTTCACTCGGTAACTCCCGGAAGTGTTGAGGTGTTTTCAGACGACACACGTTCTTAGCAAAATAATAATTTAAGATTTTAAGACGTGAATATTTAAAAATAATAATGACTTCATATAATTTCACCGAATATTTTCGGGTGTCGCAGAAGAAAGTTTAATTATACAAACATCAATTAATCAACTCAGCACGCGTAACAAATACACACAGTGATCACGCAGCCATCAAAAGGGTGCCGCGACGCTTGACACCGATGTCAATAAAACTCCCGCAAGCGGAAAGTGGGACGTCCTTAAAGCTCAGTCAACACAGGTAGCGAATTTCCAATAAGTAGGCGGGGCAAAGATCATACAACTCGTTAAAAGTGGGCGGGCTTTTTGACAATGTTTGGACATCTCGGGTATCGATTTCGACAGACAAAAGAAATTTCTGAAGTCCGCGGTACGTCTTTGAAGTTCAGTTTGGACGTCCGGTGGCAATAGCGCGTAAATGAGAATCCTCGGAAGGAAATTTTACGCGTACAAAAGCAAAAATAGGCGTAAAAATACGCCGGATTCGGCGTTTCCGAGAACTCTGTAAATTACTTTACTCTGCGCTTACAGGGGCATGTGCGGTAATTAGGTGGAATACGGTATATTTCTTTTTTGTTTGGATTGAATCATAGCTCCACATAAGAGGATGCAGATAAATATTTTCTTATTTCTTCAAATAAACATATGTCCTGGATACTAAATAAGAAGTGCCTTTCAGAGGTGCTTCTAATGAGTACCTACATCTTTTCATGGAGGGAGAAATAAGAAAAATATCAACATACAGCTGACTCTCGTTATCTCGACCGTATTCGACCTAATTACCGCACTGTGTGCTTAGGTTTTTCAAAATTACTGGGAACACTCATTTGTGGTAAAATATGTATCTACCTACTACTGATACACTGTAAAAAAAAAAAGATCAGAAAAAGATTTATTTGATGATGATTATGCGATTTTTTCTGATTTTTCTTTATAAAGGCATATGTTGTGGGTACTCATTTGAATTGCATCGACAAGTCGATGCAATTCAAATGAGTACCAACAACATATGTCTTTATAAAGAAGTAGACAAAAAGTACACTTGCTGTAATCTGAAGACTATGGAATTGCTTGACTGTGTGCTTATAGGGATATGTACGGTAATTAGGTCGAATACGGTATTTTGCATGAAAAAAATAGCCTGTTTCTCATGGCATACTTATGTCTCTTTTGTTTGTATTGGAACAGCTACAGATATTAACTCTTTTCCCGCTAGTGGCAACTTTTGTTGTCTGCTGATAACCTTTCCAAACAGTTTGGATCCAGATCAGGCCCGACATTTTATCCAAACTGTTTGACACTCTAATAGTATTCCTGAAAGATTTTTTGAAAAGGGTAATTTAAAAAACAAAAAACAAACACTGACAACAAAAAGGCATGCAAAATTACCATGCAGGTAAAGAGTTAAGGTTTTTTTTTCTTATTTCACCAGGAAAACATGTTGTAAATACTGAAGGGAAGCACCTTACCATAAGCACCTCAGTGAGATGCTTCTTTTTACGAGTACCCACAATATATGTTTTCCTTAAAAAATAAGAAAAAATATCTATATTTGAGCCAGCACATGAGAAAAGGGTATTTATCACATAGACGACCAGCAAAGGCTCAGGTGCATAAGCACAGTCTCACTAGAAACTTTGCTGTTCGCAGACATGTAGTAGAAAACTTGCAGAAGCTTTGGGAAAAAAACTGCATGTCTGTAGCCCAAATAGGGTATTGTGCATGCCCATTTGAAGAACCATAAAGGGGAAAACCATAAGGTCCGTGTTTCAATGTGTTGGCTCAGGTTTGGTAGGAAAAAAAGCTTTATGTGGAGTTCTGATGATTCTACAGCCCTAAAGATGGTAAAGAACAAGTAACTGTATGAAGTTGTTAGACCTACCATATAATAAGATCTTCGTCCACTGCTCATGTTAGGCAGAGTTGATTTTTTCGTACTGATGTTTCGGAAGACTAGTACAATCATGTAGCACAAGAACAGGAAATAACAGGAGGCTGCAATTCCAGCTAATATAATAAATGCAAGCTAAATTATTGTCAAGGAATAAAACAGTTCTGGAGGTGATAAAGGTAACAAGTAAGTAGTCATGCATTTTGGAATGATGTTTGTTTCAAGTTGAAACTCCTTCAATAATCACCAGCATGAACAGTAAATATTTGGAAACTGTAACTTTTTGCCATATTTATCCTAAAATTTGATCTTATTGGTGTGCTGAAAAACTGTTGAATGGCTGGCAAAAAGAACAAAGCCTGATTACCGTAGTAACCCTAAGTATTGGGACAGACAGGCCTGAGCAAACAGTGTAGAGCCAGATCAGATGCCGCATTTTGCGGCATCTGATCTGGGTCTACACTGTTTACCACTTGTCCAGTAATATTTTAAACACATCAACAGGTACAGGAACAGACTTTTACAAATTATAGGACAAGTATGGTACTGAGTTATGGTGTCCAATATTTAGAGTAAATACGGTATTCACTATATTCTGTGGCATATGCTCTGGATCAGCACTATTCCCTCAGATCTGTCTATCCCTATGTTTAAAGTAAATATGGTGTTTTAGGGATAAACACATCCTTTTTCCTCTTCTGTTTGCCAAAAGAAAATTTCAAACTAAACCAACCCCCGTTTAAAGTCTATTTTCCAAACATCTTGACTGACTTAAGCTAAGACATGTGGAATCATAACTTTTTTCTTGTTCACAATAGTGCAATGGATGCCACTGTTTTGCTTTAAAAAATAAAACAACAACAACAAAAAAGAACAAACAAACAATGTTCTTCTTTATAAACTTTCCACATCTGGTGTAAAACTTCTTTCTCAAGTATTATAGCTTACTGCAGAAATAAAGTATACCATTGTCCAAACAAGTAAGTCTATAAAAAGAACAAACTATAACAGCAACTATTATCTTTTTTGTATTTACAAGTCAATTGGTTTTGGTTTGCAGCAAATTTACCTTTATTTTATTTTTAGTAACATCGTTTCTTCAAGTATTTCATTTCCAGAAAAGTTGCTGCTCATAACTTATTACTATGAAGTTTAAAAACAAATTAAAATGCCAAGACAAGAGACCTGTGGGCCATTGTTTGCTCACCAACAGCTATATCTTATTCGTAGATGTCATGGAACAATTTTTCAATGCTGTCATGGTAAGCAATATACTGTGGATGACCTTAAACAAAACCTATAAAATAATTTTGATAAGAGGATTCTAAAGCTCTAAACCTTTGTGTAAAGCTCCATGAATATAGCTCCAAAGTCTGATTTTATATGATTTTTACACTGTTTTGTGTGTGGAGGTTTTATGGCCCAGTCTACCCAATGGGGTCATGTCTAGTGCAGTCAGTTTACCTAACCACACGTTTACTGGGCAGGCTAAGTCCTCTAAGTGGTTATCCAGTATTGTGCACATTCTTTCGCCAAAAACTGACAATTGCCCTTCTTGAATCAGCAGAAGGGAGAGAATGGCTGTAGAAAATATTTCATGATCAAATCTCCATGAAAGAATGTTGCCGACCTGGCGCGGGTCAAATCTGCAACCTCCTGATCACTAGTCGGATATGCATGCAACTAAGATCATCATTTGAATTAACTTGCAGAAGGCCAGCTAACTGTTTTGACATTCTGCTACAGAATCAAGGGTAAGACAATATTTTAAGTCACCAAGAAGTTTTTTGCGACCAATGCAGTCCTCAGCTGCAGTTCGAATTTATTTCTATGTCAGTTATTGTATGTTGGTTTGTTTTGTCACAGCTTGTCACACATATTTTCTTCTCTGGAAGACTGTGCTTCATGATTGTGGCCTTTCTAGGAACTTAACATGTATTTGGTGTGTATATGCCCAAGAGGCAGAGGCAGGCAAGACCTTGGGGATAACACTTTGATCATAACTAAAGTGTTTTGTTACTTCCAAAATACATGATAAGTTTCTTCTACTAATCTTTAATACATTTTGAGAAAATGACCTATCACCAGTTTTACCATATTCAACCTAATTACTGCAGATATTACAGCCTGTGTGCTTTAATCTAACTCTTTGAAAAGGATCTGTTGTTGGTACTCATTTGAATTGCCTTGACAAGTGCTTTTAGAAATTAATCATAGAAAATACCTATAATCATCTTATAATAATCCTCTCATGAACTATTCAGCTGGGCCCAGTTGTTCAAAGCTAACAATGTCGTTAGTTAAGGATTCCTTAAAATTTACATCGAGTGATACGCAAATATGCTGAAATTTTTTGCTGAAAAAATGTGAGTAGCTTTTGCAGTGCAAAAGCTACTCACATTTTTTCAGCAAAAAATTTCACAATATTGTATATTGAATCCGCTAAAATAGTTAACGAAATGACCCTTTGAACAACTGGGCCCTGATTTTTTTTTATTTTTTTTTCTTTAACACGTGCCTTATTGGGTGGTTATTTTACTAAATGTTGTCTTAGTAATTTTAAAAGACCCAAGCTTACAGTGTGGTAATTAGATAGAATACGATATACAGAGAAGCAAATCTCACATTGCCATAATTAGTCCAAAAGGTCAACCTAAGATCATCATTTGAATTAACTTGCAGAATTCCCATTCCTAATGCTCTGAAAATATATTCAGCATCAAAGCTTTCTTTGTTCTTGAGTAGACTTTAAAATGTTTTTATAATAATTGGCATAGCAGTAATCTTTATCAAATGACTGTTAACATTTCAACAAATTTTAAATGCATGAGGTTTGTTGACAAGTGGCCCAGGTATTTCAGAGAAGTTGTTCAAAGGTGTGAAGAGACAGACAATGGCCAAACAAGTGACATCTGGATGACAGACAGGCAGGTGATCACAATAAAGACCTTTGGCTCAGGCAAGCTACAAAGATATATAAAGGATACTGCAAGTTTAGTTCCAATATCAGTGACCCAGATGCTGAAGAATGGATTAGACAACTGCATTCCTCTGAAATGAATAAACATATACATCAGAGTTCTCGGAAACGCCGAATCCGGCGTATTTTTACGCCTATTTTTGCTTTTGTACGCGTAAAATTTCCTTCCGAGGATTCTCATTTACGCGCTATTGCCACCGGACGTCCAAACTGAACTTCAAAGACGTACCGCGGACTTCAGAAATTTCTTTTGTCTGTCGAAATCGATACCCGAGATGTCCAAACATTGTCAAAAAGCCCGCCCACTTTTAACGAGTTGTATGATCTTTGCCCCGCCTACTTATTGGAAATTCGCTACCTGTGTTGACTGAGCTTTAAGGACGTCCCACTTTCCGCTTGCGGGAGTTTTATTGACATCGGTGTCAAGCGTCGCGGCACCCTTTTGATGGCTGCGTGATCACTGTGTGTATTTGTTACGCGTGCTGAGTTGATTAATTGATGTTTGTATAATTAAACTTTCTTCTGCGACACCCGAAAATATTCGGTGAAATTATATGAAGTCATTATTATTTTTAAATATTCACGTCTTAAAATCTTAAATTATTATTTTGCTAAGAACGTGTGTCGTCTGAAAACACCTCAACACTTCCGGGAGTTACCGAGTGAAATTAAATAAATAAATAACAATTATGCACAGAACGCAAATTTAAATCTTTTCTAATTTAGAAGCTTATGTTTGTCATGACAACAAAAGCAATTTTTCAAATGAGAAGAAAACACATTTTTCGTCAAAATTTTCGGAAAACCCGTTTCTAAATTCGTAGCCTTGTTCCGGCTGCGCTGTTTCCCAGCGCGGAAAAGACGCAAAGTAAGTCTAAATATAGGCGAATTGCGATGGTTTTGCTTGCTATTCTCCGCGAACGAACGTATTGCTGTTGGTAACTCATCGAGAGCTGCCTTTTATTTGTTTGTTGTTGCACGAGTCGGCGCCGTTTTCCCGCAATTTTTGTGAAGTAAGCAACTCGCTCGCTCGTGTTGATCAGCTTCAGTCCGAGCAAATATTTCATTAAATACATTTCTGCAAAATAATTTCAGCATAGTTTGTTTTTAAGAAAACATGTTTTGGGTGTTTTCTCTCATGTATTTTCTTAACTTTTTTCTTTCTCTGGGCTTTGAAACGAACGCGAAGTTGGACCAATGTTGTTGCTTTCTCTAAGGTCCGACATACAAGTACAGGCATTCCAAAAAGATGCGATCGAATTTTAATAAGCGATAAGGATATGTTTAAAACACATCTAAGAGAAGTGTATATCATGATGATTCTGTGTGACACTGAATTAAGAACCTCTGTTCTACTAAAGAAAGGGCAGACTGCCACAGCAGGGAAAAAAGCGGGACTTCCTAGATTTTCCTGTGGGACTTCCAAATTTGAGGGGTAGGAAGTCTGGGACTTCCTGAGTCTGGAAGTTAATGGAAGACCTGTCACTATTTCCTAAGCCCCAAAAGCTTTTGGATCCTTACCAGACACTCAGTGGTCAAGGTTAACTATGTTGAAAAATGAAGTTGTCCAGACAATGTCCTTAAATATTAAGTTTTCATATTTAGCCGAAAACTCCAAGTTTTCTAGGTCAAACTCCTATTTTTTCAATTTTAACTCCAACTTTTCTCAGAGATGGATTCTTAAACTCCTGCTTTCAAAATCCTAGTGAGAACTCTGATACATCCATTAATCCTTTCACCCCTGAGTTTCTAAGGTAGACTTTTCTATCTCTGTATTTGAATATGTCAATTGTACAAAAGGGAAGCCATTCAAAAATCAAAAAAGGAATGGCAAACAGTATAGATCCAGGTAAGATGGCTCATTATGAGCCATCTCATCTGGGTCTATACTATTTGCAAAGGTAAAGTTTTGGCCTGCAGGCTCTCTGAAACTTGAATTAAATTCAAGTTAACAAACTGAAATATGATTTTTAACATTATTTTTAGCATTACAACTTTCTGGGCTGAGCAGATCACACATTGGTGATATTTTTCTTAATTTTCCCACGAAACTGGATTCGACATTTCATGCACATTGTCTCCTATGGAGATAATATGCACAATCAAAGCCTATTTTCTGGGAAAGATAGGAAAAATATTTCAAAATGTGGGCTGACGAAAATTTTATCCAGCATGCTCAGCGTTAACAACTATTTGACAGACTGCAGTAGGAATATCATATCTACTCTAAATATTCATACACAATGCCTCAGCAATCTGTGTAGATTACCTGAGCATTTTGATCAGGGTTTGCACTGTTTGATCTATAGGGACTACACTGTTTACCTTTCAGCCAGCACATTTTAGACACATCACTAAATAGTCAGTCAAGTAGACATTTATATTTAAACCCCAGATATGCCCTGTCTTTTGAAACAGTGTAGATCCAGATCAGTTGGCTTCCGAAGAAGCCAACTGATCTGGATCTGCACTGTTTGTCATTCAGTATGTGAATTTACATCAACAACCTGGATCAAGTAATCTGATTGGCTGAAAATTAGAAGTGGGCATGACATCTTAATTTATTCAGCATGACACGGGTTAAGTTAAGGGGGATTGCATACATTTAGCAGATTTTTAAGGTCTATAATGTTTGTCACTTATCTAGCAGTTTTGAGATAAATCAGAAGATTGTGAAATAAAGTTGTTTCACTTTTTAGAATAAACATGGTAATGAGATAAGATGTCCCAATATTTAGGGTAATTATGGTTTATCACCAAAATTGAAATAAAAAGAGAAAAAGCATAGTTCCACTTACCTCTCTGAGATTTCGAAGAGAAGGAGACAGAAACAGCCAATAACAATTGCCAGCAGATGTTTCCAGTACAACATAAGTCTGTTCCTTTCTGTCTGATCCTGAAGAGATCCAAGAAATTATTAATTACAGGTCAGTTATACAATTTAATCTAACAGTAATTACAACTCAGTAAGCTAACATTTATTTAGCGCAATTTGACTGGTCAAGAGCAATTTGAAAACAGCTTTTATACTAGGGACTCAAAGATGAGTTTGAGTTAGCCACAGTAAACAAGTCATCAGTGTTTGCATCATTGCGGATTTACTGTATGTTCTGTTTCATATTTTCTGTAAGAATTTATACAAACAAAATACTGTTTAAACCAAGAATGGGATAGGTGAGAAAAAAAAAAGCCCTAATCCCTTAACAACGATGACAGGGCAAATTTTAATGTATTTTGTATTAGCCTTTAAATTAAACATTAAAGTTTAATATCTGAAACTTTCCAGCATTGCATGAAAGCTCAAAATATTGGCTTTCATTCTTATATATGTGTCATAGTCCAAATAAGAATTGACAAAGTTGCCTCACCCGAATCTGACTAGACCGAATAGGAATTCTTAGTTATTTTAAAACAATTTCCATATTACTGACCAGCAAATCAGCTATGACACTGTGCACTCTTTCACCATAAGTATACTTTTATGCTATGGGTCCATTTCAGATTTTCAAAAGACAATGATTCAATGAATTCATTTTTTTATAATTTTTATAACCTTGTACCAAGAACATTTCAACTAATAAAAGTTATCTGCTGTCATTAGTTGAGTAGGTATGACAGTGACACTTTTAAAAAATGGCAATTTCATTAAAATGATACATTTTCATACTTGAGAATCCTATTTGGCCTAGCCAGATTCCAGATCTGGCTAAATTACTATTTGGACTATAGCATATACATTCATAGTCTAGTTTTATAAATATTAAAGTTTATGTAAGCTATTAATTTTCATTATATTTCTGAATTTTAACACTAAACATGCTGGGTTAAAATTTCAGCAGATGATATTTAGAAATATCTTTAATTTTCTCAGAAAATAGGTTTGACATTTCAAGAAATTGTCTCCTTAGGAGGCAATTTGCATAAAATGTCAAACCTATTTTCTGAGAAATAAATAATTTGCATGAAATGTCAAACCTTACTCCTTAGGAGACAATTTGATGACTACTTTCTAGGTTTGTCATTTCATGCAAATTGTCTCCTAAGGAGACAATTTGCATGAAATGTCAAATCCTATTTGCTTGGAAAAATAAGAAAAAATATTTCAATATGTCATCTGCTGAAATTTTACCCAGCATGCTAAGTGTTAAACAGTGATATCATGCTGTCAGTGAGATAGTGTTAAAAAGGAGACAGCGTACCATAATATGCTCTCCAGCAAAGATAATCCAGAAACTCATTAACATAGCGTAGAAAGCTCCCTGTCTAATATCTGTCAAGATTAACATCCAAGGCATGTCAAATGCCAAAGTGAACCATTCCAGAGGACCTGGAAATATAAAAAGACAAAAGTACAGTTGAACTTCAATGCCTCAAACATCTTTGGGACCATGGAAATTTGATCTAGACACAGGTTGTTCTAGCCACTGAGGTTTACTCAGGCACCAGTACCAGATCAGGAGGCAAATAGGGGTAACAGGGATGTCTTTTTGATCTATAAAATAATGATATGTTGACTATACTCCTTATAACTGCCTAAATTAGGCAGTTCTAATGAATACACACAACATACATTTTCATGATAAAAAAAAAAAAAAGAAATATCCCTAAATATTTTTGTTTCCTTGAGCTATCAGAAGAATTTTCCAGGGATTCAAAAATCAGTTCAAATCAGCCACGGTAAACTTGCCAGTGTTCCAGTGAATGAAGTTTATTGTAGTTGAAACATAGTAACCCTGTAACAAACAACTGCTCCTCTTGAATCAGTGGAAGGTAATGACCATAGAAATAATTTCATGAGCAACCTTCATGAAAGTTAAGTGGCTAAGCTCGGATTTGAACTTTAAACCCCTGGATGTGCCATTGACTGGGCTATATAGAGTCCAGTAGTTAAATTGACTTGTTCACCATTCAGGAAAAGTATGGTAAGGAATTAAGGTGTCGGAATATTTAGTGTACTGTATTTATCCTAAGTACTGGGACATCTTTTCTTCTTACCATACTTCTCCTAAAATTTGAAATAATCCATTCTACTACCTCTTCATGTGTCTAAAAAATTGCTCTTGTATGGTGAACTGTGTATATCCTGATCAGATGTTGTGTTCTGCGGTATCTTATCTGTGTTTACACTGTTTGCAAAGGCTTATCTGTCCCAATACTTAAAGTATATTAAGGTAACTAAATATGGTAAAATGTTTCATATAAAGAGATTACATTAATAGCTGTAATAATTATGTCCATACTTACAATTCAATACTGACATGGTTATACCCAAGGCAAACAGTGTTCTGAAAAGAAAATAGAAACATCAATTATATAGTAGGATCATTCAATACTTTATGTAAAATGGATTCTTCTACCACAACTCTTTGGAAAGGTCTATTTCCAATAACAGGGCGTCTGTTTGGTTTTACTAGTACTATGTTTATTACTATGTTTTATAGAAATTCCTATATTTAATGCAAACAGTGTAGACCCCAATCAGACACCACTTCTGTGGTATCTGTTATGGTCTACACTGTTTGCATGTTACCCTTTTAGCCATCTCCTGACTAAAATGGGTTAAGGGGCTTGATACATCTGGTAGATTTTCTGCCATTTTTAAAACTCTGTTTGTATTGTTTAATGTTTGAAGCTTCATCAGGAGATAAGTGTGAGGTTTCTTTGTTACAATTCTTCTATGTCAGTGCATTTGTGCTTTCATATGTGGAATTTGTTTTGTATTATTTGTTCCTCATTTCTCCTTCTTTTGGTGCCTCTGGAGGGCTGTGCTTCCTGATTGTGACATTTCCTGGGTATCTTCACATATATTTTTTAAGCCCCATTTTAGCAGATGGACAGTCATAACTACCAAAGGTACATTATGGATTTTGGCCGCATCACAAAATACTGCTGGAAGTGTCCATTTGTCCAAGTCTAACATTACCTGAATTGCAATAATTTAGACAGGCAGAAATAAGCTTTGGGACAGGTTTAAATGTGATGTATCTATAAAATTTGTCCAAACCTACAAGTTAGAGTCAGATGTACCCAACAATATGTCCAGAGTCAGAAACCTCAACATCTTGGACATTGGACAAACTGTGTCTTACACCTCAACACCTTGGACATTGGACAAACTGTGTCTTAAGTCATTGACAGTGCACTGTTAACCCTTGTCCTGCTGAACCCAGATATGCCCTGCCTTTGCAACCAGTGTAGATCCAGATCAGTTGGCTTCTTCAGAAGCCAACTAATCTGGATCTACACTGTTTCACAGTTTGCAATTAAGTACAAAAACGTATATGAATTTGTACTAACAATCTGGATCAAGTAATTTGATTGGCTGAAAATTAGAAATGGGCTTGGCATCTTAATTTATTCAGCACGACAAGGGTTAAAACCTGAAAATTCATAAGAGGAATCATTCAGTTGCATCACAAAAACACACCTATATAGTTTTTAACCCCTTAAACCCCACTTTTTATACAGTAAAACTGGGGTTTACAGGGGTATACATTAATTTTCTTATTTCTGCTCAAAAAACATAGTGTGGGTACTCATTAGAACCGCCTTGCTATGGCAGTTATAACAAGTACCCACAATCTATGTTTTGAGCAGAAATATGAAAACTACCAGAATTTTTCATCTGAAAGTTTTCTTTTTTTTTTTGGTGGTAAAATTCTCAATATATTTAAATAGGCGTGTTTTCGTAATGTGAAATCCATTGAACCAAATGAGCCGCAATGTCAGAACGTGCACCCAGTGAAGATTCAGATCAGCCTGCACATTTCCTCAGTCTGATCAGAATCTTCACTGGTTGCATTTTGGATAGCCACTGATGCAAAGTTTCTTCAGGCTGAAAACTAAGACTCTGATCAGACTGCACAGATATGCAGGCGGATAAAAGTCTTTGTTGGGTGCACATATCAGAAGGTACATTTTCTCATGCTGCAGCTCACATCCTCCTGCAATACATCATATTCATACCAACTACCTAATAACATAACTTTGTTAAGAGTGAATAGAGAGACTGATGGATGGACAGACAAACAGCATGACAAAAACTATATACCAAGTACCTCTAAGATACTTCATATGGCAGAGTTAGAATTGCTGATGTCATGACAAAGAGTGCAGCCCCTGATCAGATGCTGCAAAGTGTAGCATCTGATCTTGGTCTACACTGTTTGCCAATATACTTTTTTTTATTGATGTAGGCATTAATAGGTTAAAGACTAAGGCAATGTTGTCTGGACTGTACCTGAAATGAAAAACCTCAATAGATAGTGTATTTTGATGCCAACTGGATCAAACCTGGATGAAAAATAATAAAAAAATTATTCAGGTTTGAACATTTCAAAATTGCTTTTATGGGTAGCACCATTTTGAATATGTAATGAAACATTATGATGTCAAAGTATCTTAATTAAATATGCAAAATCTAAATTACCTCTTGTCATGCTGAATAAATTAAGATGCCACACCCATTTTTAACTGTCAGCCAATCAGATTACTTAATCCAAACTGTTGATATAAACTCACACACTGAATGACAAACAGTGCAGATCCAGATCAGTTGGCTTCTGAAGAAGCCAACTGATCTGGATCTACAGTTTGCAAAAGCAGGGTATATCTGGGTTCAGCAGGACAAGGATTAATAGTATTTACAGTAATACTTTACATCTATATATGTGTATATAGCTTCTTCTTTAGATAAATACTGATTTTGCTTGAAAATGCAGTTTTCTGCCAAAATTAAAGTTTTATCTAATAATTTGAAAGACTTAGATCTTCATTAAATATTCAAAATGGTGATGTCCTTGGAAATAACATTGAAATCTTTGTACATGTATGTCATTAACTTCCTTAGATTATCCAGAAGTTGATCAAATTTGCACAAAAATTAAAGACTTGTCAAGAGCTTTCATCTTAGATATGTTCTTCACTAACTCTGCTTTTCCCCTTAACCTTTAAAATGCTAAGTGAAATTGTAGCAGACGACAATCTAATTTTTTTTTATCAATTTTCAGAGAAAATAAAACTTAGCATTTCATGTGAATCATCTGCTGGGCAGATGATTCACATGAAATGCCAAGCCTTATTTTCCCTGAAAAAAAAAACAAAAAAAAACAAAACAACAAAAAACCCCCAAAACAACAACAACATACACTTTAAAATAATTAAAAATGACATTTGCTGCAGCTGTGATTAGCATTTTAAGGGTTAAGTCTGATACCTTTCCAGGAGGTTTGCCGGTCTTGCCAGCATTCTAATTCTTCTCCAATACCAGACTAGAATAGCCAGTATCACTGGAAACATCACTGTCTTCATAGTAAACCAGACTCGAGTGAAACCACCATTCTGATGGATACCCTGAAATGTAAATTAAATAAGACTCAAACTAAAAATTAGAGCTGGCTATCACTATAAAAAACATACAGTCGAACCTCAATGGCTCAAACATCTTTGGGGCCATGGGAATTCGTTTGAGACATGGGTAGCTAGAGCCACTGATGAGGGTTAATCATGGTGCCAGATCAGGAAGTAAATGGCGATAATTTAAGGAAATCTTTTTGATCTTCCACACAATATAGTGTGTTGAGTGTACTCATTTGAATCTCCTTGATAAAGTGATACTAATGAACACACACAACCTACCCTTTCATGATAAAATAAGAAAATTTCCCTACAATATCCATAAATATTTGCTTTATTGGGCTATCAAGAGAATTTCCTAGGGACTCAAAAAGGAGTTCGAATTAGCCATGGTAAACAAGCCATCGGTCTCAAGTCATTGAGGTTTTACTGTATCACAATGTAATCATGAAAATCAAGTGTCCACTACAATACTTTATTGTATATTTACTAGAAAATATGTTTATTTTGCATATGTGATACAGACATGACTTTCAAGCGCATATCACTACTGCAGAGTGTGTAAGTAGAATAAAGCTAAAATTAGCCAAAACCGATATCACACACTAGGGAAAAAAAATAATATCACACATGTGACAGGACCCATATCACCCCCATGGGCAGAAAACCCATATCACCACATTTGAAGCCCTTGGAGGTCTTGCCTTTGACTATATTGTTCTATTCTATAAAACTCAATGTCCATGCAACTAGTTGTCAGCCACCATCTAGTCACTTCCACAGCTTGTCAGTTTAGTGTAAAGACTAACACGCTCAGTCTCAGTGTTATCACATCAGATACAATATCAACTACCGGTAGGCAAACTTGTCAGAAAAAAAAAGTGTATGATAAATAGATTATGATATAGCAATTTTCATATAATACCCCATATCAACCCTTAACCCATATCAGCCCTCAGGCTGATATGAGCGTCTTGGGTTGATATGGGCTATGATATGAAAACTGCCGTACAGTAATCTCTGTGTATCACAATACTTTAACCCTGTTGGCTTTTCTACATTTCTAATAAAATATATGAGTATTGTGTTTAAAAGTCAACACAATAGACTTCTTCGTAGAAGATACTGTATCATACTAATATTGTTCCACTGTTTTTATGTGCTTTCTTACTTTAGAGACCAAGTGTGGTATAAGTTTCATCGAAGTAGGACCACAAACATAAAAGTTATTGAGCAAAATGCATTTTAATTTTTTTAAAAACTACCAAGAGACATAACTCCAAGAGTGGACCCTTGGCCCCTTTTCTGGTATACACAATACATCCCATCATTGTCCATGTTTATACAAACTTTCAGCTTTCTGGCTTTCATAGTTCCTGAGAAATCTGTTACGAAATTTTCAAGAATGGCAAAATCTGAAAACCTATCAAGGGACATTACTCCAAGAGTTATGGGCCTTGGCCACCATTCTGCCACTACACCTTTCTTACCTCAGAGACAAAGTTTGGTTTAAGGTTCATTGAGGCAGGACCACAAACATAGAAGTTATTAGGCAAAATTTTGAAAACCTAGCAAGGGACATAACTCCAAGAGTTATAGGCCCTTGGCCACTATTCTGCTACTACACCTAACTTTCCTTAGAGACCAAGTATAGTATAAGTTTCATTGAAGTAGGACCACAACATAAAAGTTATTAAGCAGTCACAGAATGACGGAGTCACGGAATCACAGAATCTCGGAATCACAGAAGGACAGAGCAAATCCAGTATAGCCCAACTTTTTTAAAGCAGGGCTATAATTATGTGTGTATCATGAAGTATTGATACTGACTTAAGAAGAAGATAGGAATTGTCTTTCTTGTTCATGACACATCACCTCATCAAGCTTACCTATTTACCATATGTATTACAGCAGACAGGCCTGAGCAATCCGTGGAGACCCTGATGAGACCTGATGCTGGAGAGCCAGATGAGATGCTGCAGAACACCAGATCTCACCATGAAAATGTATGCTATGGGTACTTATCAGAAGCTCCTTGCTGAGGAGTACTAATGAGAACCACAACAGATTTTCATGGAAAAATAAGAAACATATTATGTATTGTATATCTTATCTGCAGCTATGCCTAGATGATACATGTCATTTGTGTTGAGGTTTTACGATCCAGTCAACCCAATGGGGTCTTGTCGAGCGCGGTGGACGATACATGTACTCACCACCAGGGTCATGCCTGTAAGTTTTCCTATGCCCATATTGATATTTTTATACCGTTCCACGGGTACCCGGATGTTGACGAGGTAATAGTCATGATGGAGACTGCCTAGATCAAACAACTGTAACACATCACACTGGTAGTTGTAGCCATCTTGTTTCTGGAAATATAAAGACACATCCTGTTTGCATCCTTTTTATTAACCCTTCTCTTGCTCAACACAACATGCCCTGCCTTAGCAAACAGTGTAGATCCAGATCAGTTGACTTCTGAAGAAGAAGCCAACTGATCTGAATCTACATTGTTTGTAATTTAATGTGTGAATTTCTATCAAAAACCTGGATCAAGTAATCTGACTGGTTGGAAATTAGAAGTGGGCGGGGCATCTTTATTTATTCAGCATGAGAATGGTTAAGTTTGGAAGTAGGAGGATAAAATCCATTTGTAGAGGTCAGGCAATTTTGAGGTTTTACAATCCTTTTGCCATATTCAACCTATTTATCTCATGGGCACACTTCAAAGATCAGCTGAAGACTTCATGAGGGGTGTATTTAATGATGCTTATGAATATTTTTTTTTAATTTCTTTATAAAAGCATATGTTGTTGTTACTCATTTGAATTGCCTTGATTTGTTGAGGCAATTCAAATGAGTACCCACAACACATACTTTTATGAAGAATTGATTGACTGTGCCCTTTTAGGGGTATGTGAGATAATTAGGTAGAATACTGTAACCATGTTTCAGTTACATGAGCTCAGCAATGTGTCTTTTTGCATGCATTTGCACAGCTTACTGTAATAACCCTATTGGGACAGACAGCCCTTTGCAACCAGTGTAGACCCAGATCAAAGACTGCAGAATGGGGAATCCGGTCAGTCTACACTGCTTGCCATATGTATAGCAATATTTTAGACACATCAAGAGGTAGTAAAATAGACAATTTCAAATTTAAGGACAAGTATGGTAAGCAGATAAGGTGTTCCAATACTTAGCGTTATTACGGTACTTTCATGGCTTTTGCCACCTTTCTGTCCACTTTACATTATGCTTAACCAGGAAATGTTGAGTATTGTTTTGTTTTGGCCACTAGGCCTTTTTTCAAGGAATTTTACCTTTTTTCTCTTTACAGTCATTACTTCTTCACTTGTACAACTCTGGTAATAATGCATCCAATATTACTCTCAGAACTTACCCTAAGTATTGGGACACCTGAACTACTTACCATACTTCCCTAAATTCTGAAATAGTCCATTTTACTACCTGTTGATGTGTTAAATATTGCCGTATGTATGGCAAAGAGTGTAGACCCTGATCAGATGCCACATTCTGTGCATCTAATCTGGGTCCACACTGTTTGCAAGTGCCTATCTGTTCCAATGCTTAGGGTTATTATGTTACTCCAGCATTGCCACTATGCCATACGTAAATTTTGCCAACTTCATGAAGTCGTAACAAAACTGGTGTTAAAACTGCCAATAGTATTTGCATCTTAATGCTTTAATGTGCTTTAACCCATTGTAGTCTGGATACCCCTGAAGCGATAATTGGGAAACAGTGCAGACCCAGATCAGATGCCACATTCTGTGGCATCTGATCAGGGTCTTCACTATTTGCAAATAGTTCAACCATTTTTCTCTCAGAATATCTAAATCACATAGCCTGACATACCTAAACCTGAAATTAGAATCTTCCAGTATATAGTGTGGGGGAGTTCATTCAGTCTACAATGGGTTAACCATTTAAGGGTACTGGATACACTTGGCAGATTTTCCACCATTTTAACCAGAGAGACAACTTTTGAGACCTCTCACACTGTATTCTACACCCCTTCCAAAACTGGGCCTACTATAAAATGAAAGAATCTGTTCCCTAGGGGAGCATACTCCTCCCCTAGAGTCCCAAAGAAGGAAGGCAAAAGCTATTTCAACCCAAAGTGCACCCATTCCCCTTGATGTTTTTTCTTTTTTGATGTTATTGTTTTGGCCTGCAGATATTTGAAATTTACTTTAACTTTTCAAGTAATGCATTGAAATGTTACAGTACAGCTTTCACGAAGGTTATATCGTTCGCGCTCCACGATAAAAAATTTTGCTCGTTAGCGCGAAACAAGCGTGGGATGAGCGTGGGTTTAGCGCGGGTTTAGCGTGGGTTTTGCGCGACGCGTGAAGAACGGAACGCGAGGTTACGTAATCGTAGCGCGAAACGTATTACTGGCACGAGCATGACAAGCGTGGAAAGGATTAACGACAATAGTAAAATATTTCTATCACAGGTGAGTCTGTGAATAAAGATCGATTCACGGTACTTTTGCAGTAGATTTTGATCCAGAAGTTCTCATTCTGTTGACAGAAAACCACAGCACAATAAATAAAAATGCACATTATCTACATGTATGTGTGGACTTGCGCAACCTGAGCCGAGTCTTCCTTGTTTTATATCATTTTGTCCGTCGGGAAATTGAGATTCCCCTTCAACTTAATTTATGTCCAGTCGGGGAAGTATTTCACAATCTGGCAATAAAATGCTTCCTTTTTTTTTTTTTTTTTTTTTTTTTTTGTTAGCGGTTTAGATGAGTTATTGCATATGCGACCAGCATGTACAGCCCGACGTTAACCGGAGTTCCTTGGTGTAATTTGACGAAATACCTGGCCGATTTTTATTTATTTGTTTTTCCATCATATAGTACAGTCAGCGTGGAGGTTATATCGTCCATTCTCATGCGGATGCGTAAGTTGATCTGAGTCTGCACTAGTCGCAAAAGTCTCATTGTACCAAATGAGTTTTCCCAATCGCCGCACTCCGTGTCCCCAAAAATTAGGTTCATTCCCTTGTTCTCTTAAAATATTTTCCAAAGTTGCAATGATACGCCACCAGACGACGACACACAATTCTGGGACGTTCGCATTTCCAGAAAAGATTACAAAAATACAAGTGGAGATACCCGGAAGAAGCAACAGTCACATTCCCTTGCCCCGCATGAAGAAACCGCGTGCTCGTAAGGGTAACGTCACGAGAAATCGAGGCGGATACAGCTAAGAGAAAAACACACTTATGTGCGTTAAATTATACAGAATTTTTTTCGTCAGAACTGCATATGAAACTTGCATGTATAAAAAGTAGAACCTAAGTATTGGGACAGAAAGGCCTATGCAAAGTGTAGACACAGGTCAGACGCCGCAGAGAAAAGGGAAATGCAACTAGTGAGGGGCAACAGGGAACATGGAAATTTGGAAACACTTTTAGGACATAAGACGTGCGACCAGTGAAGACTCAGATCATCTTCTAATGCAAGGGCTGTCAGATTTTGCCGGTTGTGGTGACAAACAGGTATGTACATGTAAACTTGGTCGGCCTCGGTGGCTCAGTTGGATGCGCCGTCCGACTGGAGACCAGGAGGTCGCGGGTTCAACCCCCGCCGAGGTCGGCAACATTCTTTCGTAGAGATTGATCATGAAATATTTTCTACGGTCATTCTCTCCCTTCCGCTGATTCAAGAAGGGCAGTTGTCAGTTTCTGGCGAAAGACTGTGCACAATACTGGTTAACCGCTTAGAGGACTAAGCCTGCCCAGTAAACGTGTGGTTAGGTAAACTGACCGCGCTCGACATGACCCCATTGGGTTGACTGGGCCGTAAAACCTCAACACAAGCAAACATGTAAACTTCAGTTCTTGAAGAGATTACAAATCTCTGGTTAAATACATCACCGTTTCAGTGAAGGTTCAAATACGTTCTGTGGCGTCTGATCTGGGTCTACACTGTTTGCTCAGGCATGTCTGTCCGAATACGTAGAGTAAGTACGGAAATTAGATCAAACCGAACCCCTTTCAGAAATCGTCCTGGATCCGCCCCTGATTCATAAAAGAAATGCTGTGTTCGACTCGTAAATTTCATTATCAAGGCATATGCAATTAGCTCCCTTTAAACAGTAAAACCTAGAGTGAGGGCCTTACCCCGCATTTACCAGGGTATAAATAAATATTGGCACTGTTATTCTTTTACATCATCTATATATTGAGAACATTAGGATTATTAAAATACCCAGAAAATGCAACAGTCACAAAGCAACATTCTTTCCCTTGCCCCGCATGAAGAAACCACGTGCTCGCAGCGGTAACGTCACGTGAAATCGTGGCGGGAAACCGCTTCGGGAGAAAAACACAACTTAATTTATAGAGCCTTTTCTCGTCAGAAATGTACACAAAACTGGCACGTATTAAAAAAATAAAGAACCTAAGTATTGGAACAGATAGGCCTATGCCAACAGTGCAGACCCAGATTAGACGCCGCAGAGAACAAGGGAATGAAACTAATTTGGGGGAACACGAATCATGACAATTTGGAAAACGAGACCTGTGCGACAAGTGAATACTAAGATCAACCTGCGAATCAGTCTTCGCTGTTTGTATGAGCTTCTTTGGCCTCTGGGCTTTTCAAGATCATTCTCCGAGTGTATACTTTTCTTAATTAAAGCCAATATTGGTGTCTTCAGAAGGTGTCTTTCACCTTCAAGCTAATGACAATTCAGATGAGTGAGTGAGTGTTTTACGTCCAACTAACAGTTAGGTCATGGAGAGATGGGGGCCTTGGTTTAAAGTCTCATATGAAAGACTGAAGAAGCCTGGGATCGAACTTATGACCCTTGCATGGGTTACAAGGCGAGCAGCTTTACCACTACACCACCGACTCCGAGGCACCCTTTCCTAATATGTCATACTGTTAAATATTTTATAAATGGGTCGCAGATATTGCACCATGCCCCGCCACTATACTAACATCAAGCAAGTGTCATAACTCTGTTAATAAATTAATAAAGTTTCAAGAAAATACCTTGAATTGTTTTCAAGTTACAGAGCGAACACAAATATATTACAGAAATCACTATGATATTCTCGATGTTCAAAGGGCCATGACTCCAAAAGTAGGCTCACTCATCAACGTATATGAAAGAAAAGAAGGGCACTTGTCAGTTTCTGCTGAAATGATTAACAGCTAATGTCTGCCTGCCCCGGAAATGTGTGCGGGCTCGACAAGACCGAAATAGTTTTGACTGGGCCGTCTACGTCGGTACAAGGTTATTATGAATGAAGTATAATTTACGATGCCCGCGCCGGACAAAACCTACAATACTACAATGTATGTATGACCAGCAAAGACTCAGGTCAGTCTGTGCATCGACCCACTATATAAAGCAAGCTTCTTGGATAGCCCTGAGTCCACAGACGGTGCATACTGTATGATCATCGAAGGGTCTGATCCTCGGGGGCGGGGGTCCTATATACGGCATAGTACGGATGTGCGTGCCGAATAGCCCCCTTTTTCAGCACTGCCAGGTATATGATTGGCCCCCTTTTTTCAGCAAAAAGTATATGAATGGCCCGATTTTTCTGGTTTCCTATGTGAAAGGGCCCATTTTTCTAACATCCTGGTATATGCACATGTTTTTCGCTCAGAGATTTTGCGAGGCTGCTTATCCTCTTGGTATTACATGAATTTACTGTGATATTTGTGATATTTGTGTAACAACCAGCAAAATAGTGGGTACAAAAAATCAAAGAATAGGTCAACATTTTAGATGATCAAGTATATGAATGGGTCCGGTTTTTTTTTTTTTTTTCAAAGGCGGGTATATGAATAGGGTAGGTTTTGAAATACTGGCTCGCACACCCGTACCAAAATTACCCCAAAGTTACCGCCCCCTCTTTCATGCAAATTGTCTCCATTGCATGAAATGTCAAATCCTGTTTTCTATTGCATGAAATGTCAAATCTGCTGTTTTCTGGGAAATAAACAATATAACCGTTTATTTGTCGTCTACTGAATTAGCCCTGAGTGGTAATCCAGAAATTTCGTGTTCGATACCCGGGAGCACAAAGTGTTGTGTCCTTGAGCAAGACACCTTATCTTCATAACTTAGCATTGGTTTCTACCCAGGAAGACTCTGCCTAGAATGTCCGCAAGGGTATATAATATATATCATTTTGAAGACGCTTCCCCGCCGATGCTAGATTTACATGTGCGTCTGTTTTATTCGTTAAATAAATTGAGGTCTTGGTTTTGCATATCGGATGCTGAAGTCACAAAAACAGAACACTTTACATGAGAACGAAAGTTCTGAAGAATACTCTGTAAGCCTTTAAATATAATGTTTTAAATCTATATACTGGAAGCAAATAACATAACATAATATTTATTTGTACCGTGATAAATGCCGGGCAAAGTCCTCACACTGCAGGTTTTACTGTTTTAAGGGAGCTAACTGCAATTGACTAAAGGGAGCGGGAGTTAACTGCAATTGCTTTACGAGTCGGGACCCATCCGAAATGGGATGAAGAGGGGGCAGGCTTATTACATTAGCGGTTAACCTGTTTACTGAACACCCTTCCGTCAGAAACTTGTAACTGCCGATCTTGAAGCAGCAGAAGGAGCGAATGACCATAGCAAATACATTTGTGTTTACTAATAAACCGCACAATCTGTAGGGATCAAGAATCAAATCCGCGATCAGGTCTCGCGTTCCATTCCAGCCGGTGCGATAACATTCTTTCAAATAAAGTCAGTGCTAACAACTTATAGTTCGAAAGGAGGCATATCATATTTGCGAGAGAGATAGAGAGAGAGTCCACCCATTTTAGGAGCATCCGGCTATTAGATTTAGGTATTGCTAGAGATGGCTAAACTGTTTTTTTTTTTTTTTTTTTTTTTTTTTTTTGCAAATAGTGAAGACCCTGATCAGACGCCGCGTTCTATAATCTCGGCATGACTTAAATAATTTATGTTGAAAGAGACATAAGACATCAAATCACCAGCATCATTAAGTGGTGATTTAAATGGACAGCCCTAACCCTGGTCCAGTCATCATGAGAAACCGCCGAGGCCTCGATCCGAGAAGTGTAGATACCTTTCAGCCTGTCCGTTTCTGCCTCCCATGACAAATGAAATGTATCCATACTCCTTAAGGCCTCCCTTAATACTTGAAGCGCTCAGCACATTCAGCAGACGGCATTTTCGTATTTTTTTCTTTATTTTCCAGTGCAAATAACTGGGCAAATAAGGCGTGACATTACATATGGACCGTTTGCTGGGCAGACGATTCACATGAAAAGTTCAGCCTTCTTGCTGTAAAATACTGAAAACAGATCGGCATCTGCTCTTAAAATTTTCAGCAGCGCTCCAGAGGTTCAAGCAGTTTTCTTGGCAGCAGCAGCAGCACGTGCTAACCTTGAAAATAATGGGTGAAAAGCGGGAATTTCCGACTTAGGAAGAGAAGCATGATAAATTGGTAAACAAACAATAAGATGGTTTGAAAAGGGACATTTCCGCTGCTAAAGTGATACGGGAAAAAATGAGCCAGCCTGAATATAGAATTTGTCAGATTTAGGGGAAAACGTGATTGTCGGCATCTGTACATTCTGCTAAGATTCTTCTAGGGACCGTGTAGAATACGTGAGGCGAACAACGAAGACCCTGACCAGATTGAGCAGATTGTTTTGGGGCTTCGCTGTTGGGAAGAATAAAATTACAACTAAAACACTACAAAATCACACATTACTTTGTAGTTTATTTGTGTTCTGACTAAACATAATAAGTCAATTATAAATCATTATTCTATTTTGTTGTACATGTATGTTAGGAGAAATGTGCACATACTTTTTTTATATTCAAAATTTTACGTTCAGATAACTCGAGCATTTTTACCTGAGACTGCATAAGGTGAGCCCGGATAAGAGTGGAAGCTAGCGCGAGCGTGATCGTTTTCACGCTGCATGATATCCCAGCGCGAGCTGAGCGCGGATTTAGCGTGGGTTTAGCGCGGGTTTAGCGTGGGATAAGCGCGGGAATAGCGTGGGATTTAATCTTTTCCGCGATCGCGCATTAGAGCGAACGATATAACCATCGTGAAAGCTGTACTGTATGTAATGAATGCTAGGCCTGTGTAAAATAACAGCTGTTGTGCACATTCCACTGCATAATTTAATCCTTAAAATGCTAATCACAAGTGCAGCAGACAACATTTTGATTTTCTAATGTATTTTTAAGAGAAAAATATGGCTTGACATTTCATGTGAATCTTGAGTTAAATGAAATGCCAAGTCTTATTTTCTCTGAAAAAAAAAAAGAAAGAATGTTGTCTGCTACAATTTTGCTTAGTGCTTTAAGGGTTAAATATTTAATAAAACAGACACTACAGAAATTATGTAACAGTTACTGTTAATGTGGGGTTTGAAACTGAGCAGACAAAATTAAGAACAGTCCACATGTTTCCCTAAAGCACTGATTGTAAATCTGATCAACAGATCAGTTAACCTTTACCACTCTCTGGGTGAATTCAGCAGACAACAAACTGATATTTTTCTTATATTTTCTAGAAAATAGGCTGTGAAATTTCATGCAAATTGTCTCCTAAGAAGACAATTTGCATGAAATGTCAAAACTTATTTTCTGGGAAAAATAAGAAAAAAATATTTTAAATTATTGCCAGCTGAAATTTTTACCAAGCATGCAAAGCATTTAATTTTATGCCCTTATGAGGTCATTATGACAACAATTTGTTAGATCAAAAGATAAAAGTAAACCCAGAAAAAACTCATAGATACATTAACAGACATCAAATCCGTAAGATCTGTAATTTAGCAGAGTTAAATACATGTATGTATTAAAAGAAAGTCCCTGAATATCAAATTTAAGTATAAATAAATGCAGTTATTTACATTTCTGTACTTTTATGTGTGAAATTTGTTCCTTCAGAAACCACCCAATTTCCTCTTTAACTGATAGAAACTTGGATTACAATTTTGCAGAGCTTTTTCTGTAATGTGCACATTCAAGCAACCTCAGGTCAGGGTCTATTTAGCAGGCTTATTGCAAGGAGGTGCTAAGTCACATTTTATAAGTTTTGAGAAAACTGACAAAAATGTAATACTTTTCCACAGAGTTGTATTTTGTTAAAATTTAGAAACATCCTCTAATTGGAAGAGGGTGGGTGTGTGCATGGCTATTAGAGGTACACCATAACCTCATTATAACACTATTGTTGGGGTCCATAGCATAAACCGTGTTAGTTAAACAACCGTGTTATATCCAAACAAAAATGTATAGATTATATTGAAAAATGACCATTTATGGTCATTTTTCAATATAAACTACACATTTTTGGGATCCATCTTTGAACCGTGTTAATCATAAACCGTAATATAACGAACCATGTTATGAGGAGGTGGTAGTGTATTTGTTGAGTGGACAGACATTTGTCGAAAGACTGGCACACACAACATCTGTTTAATACATGATAATGCATTAGCTCACAAAAGCAAACTTGTTTGGGACTATTTGTGCACAGACAGCATCAAACAGCTTCCACACATCCCACATTCTCAAGATCTAACCTCATGCAACTTTTTCTTCTTTCCAACGCTAAAAATGTGTTATTTGATAGACATTATAGCTTGAGAATTGCATTAAGAAATGGGATATATTCAGTACTGTATCAGGAGTAGACTATTTTGAAGCATCACATTCATGGATTTCAAGACTTGAAAAGAGTATTTTTGTTAACCCATTGAAGTCGGGAAACCCCTAAAAGGATAATTTGCAAACAGTGCAAACCCAGATCAGATGCTGCAGAATGTGGCATCTGATCAAGGTCTCCACTGTTTGCAAATAGTTTAGCCACTTTTCTCTAGGAATATGTAACTCTCATAGCCAGATGTACCTAAAATTGAAACTGGACCCTTCCAATATATAATATGGGAGAGTCTATTCAGTATACAATGGGTTAAGAGAGATTATTTCAAAGGAATGAAAAAAAAAAATAAAAAAATATGATATTGTTAATATTTACCATTTTATCGCCCCAGAATTAGAACTTTCTGACTGACCCTCATATATAGGTTTTTATTGATAAGAAAAACCTTATTAATCTAATTAAAACAAAATTAAAACTTTTATTTCTGATGTTGGTAAGCTGTGACCAGATTACAAAAGACATAAACTGATCATAGGCCTTCATGGTATGCAAGTGGAAACAGTTAAAAATGGCTGACTTTCTTAATCCCTGTCATGCTGAATAAATTAAGAAGCCATGACCACTGCTAATTTTCAGCCCATCAGATTACTTGATCCAGATTGTTGATACAGATTTACATACTTAATGGCAAACAGTGTAGATCCAGGTTAGTTGGCTTCTCCAGAAGCCAACTGATCTGGATCTACACTGTTTGCAAAGGCAGGGTATATCCTGGTTCAGCAGGACACAGTTTAGACAGAATTTATCACATGGCCCTAGATAAGAGAGTTGACAGTCTAGATTAACCCTTGTCCTGCTGAATAAATTAAGATACCACGCCCACTTCTCAGTCAATCAGATTACTTGATCCTGATTGTTGCTATAAATTCACATACTCATTGGCAAACAGTGCAGATCCAGATCAGTTGGCTTCTTCAGAAGCCAAATGATCTGGATCTACATTATTTGCAGAGGCAGGGTATACCCGGGTTCAGCAGGACAAGGGTTAATTTGTTTTCTCATTTCTTCTTAAACAATATTGTGGGTACTCACTAGGAACTGCCTTGGTGAGGTTGGAGTGCCTTGCTGAAGCATTTCAAATGATTTATTTTAATAATAATAAACCACAATATATACACAAGTGGTAAAATAATAATAAAAAAAAAAATCAACGCTTTTTGGCTGAAAAAAATGCATTATCTAGAGGTTTGCCAGGTCAGAAAGAGATATTTTGCCAACAAAGCAGTAATTTGCCACTGTTTATGAAACCCTGTCAAGAAAATATTGGTCTAGGTTATTATGTTTGTTTTACTTATCAGCAGTAGGAAAATTCTATTTCCTCTCCATTTCATCAATCAAACATGTCATTGCCTCTATAAAATGGCTGAAAACTCATCTAAACATTACCAATTGGGTCATGTCAAGCGAAAAAGTGCCTTTGAAGCAAGTGCGGAGAGCGGACAGTGCAAGCCTAGATCAGACTGTGCATTCACACAGTCTGATCTAGGCTTGCACTATCCACTAACAGAATCAATTGACACTGCAGAATGTTATGAATGGAGAGCAAATGCCTTGATGAGACTGTACATGCACAGGATGTGTCTGAATCTATGCATTTTGTGCAAGTTTGAAGATACCTTTTTGCTTGACCTGACCCAATTATTGTAACAGGGTTTGAAAAAAGACTTAAACACTGGATGGTATGTGAATACAAGAATTCCACAGATGATGATCATTTGCTTCAGACAAGGCATATTTTTCAACATAAAAGTACTGATATTTTTCTTTTTTTTTTTTTTTTTTGATTTGGGTTTTACGGCCCTTTCAAGAATATTTCACTTATATCGAGCCGATCGTTCATCGAAGGTGGGCGAAAACCGGAGAACCCGGAGAAAAAACAACTGACCATCCGTAAGCAGAACTTGGCATTCCCACATATGACCCAAGCGAGGCTCGAACCACAGCGGTGAGAAACCTAATGGATTAAGAGTCAACTCTCTTATCCACTAGGCTACGGGGGCCCCCCTGATATTTTTCTTATTTCTCCACAAAAACCTAGTTGTGGGTACTTATTACAGGCATTTTAAATGAATAGCAAAATGTATATTTTTGTGGAAAAATAAGAAAAATATTTTGTGGATACCTGCTCTTACCTGGAGCTGTGGATGATGTCATGCCTACTGGGGTCAGTTGGCCTTATTACAGAGTTAAATGTTAAGGTTAACTAGACCATAAAAGGTCATTAAAATATGCCGTAATATGTCCAATTTCATGCATCACTTCAAATACGGTATTCTTCATCAGCTAAAAAGGGTTGATATTTCTCTTATTTCTCCACAAAAACATATGTTGTGGGTAGACGCTTCTACATCATATATTTCTGTCAAGAAATAAGAAAAATATATACCTTGATACCCCATTTATTGGGAACTATGAGCAGAGCTCTAGATAAGAGAAAGTAAAAGGTATTTCAGCATTGATGTTTTGAAAATCAGCATTAAAATTGAAAATGAGGGGGTAAAAATACAGTACTCAATGAAATTTTGGATTTCAGCATTGAAATCAAATTTAGGGGGTAAACATTTTCAGTGGGAGGGGATAAAATACTCATTGTAACAAAACCCTGTCTAGAGCACCATATGAAAAAGTAATGGTGTCAGAATACTGGGGCAAGTAGCACATCACACAGAGTACGATGAGCTCTTGACTAGGGACAATGTTGGTACCTGGTCATCATCTATGGTGCAGCTCATCTGTCTCTCTTCAAGGGAACTTGCATATTCTTTCCAATCATTAACATCATCATCTCTGTTCCGATAACCAATCCGTACATCCAGCGTTATCACAGCATTTTCTTCTACAATCAAAGACCTTGATGTTAGACAGCATTTCAGACATAGATGACTTGTTAACGCTTAGCACTCTGGATAAAATTTTCAGCAGACGACATCTTGAAATATGTTTGTTTTTTTTTTTTTGTTTGTTTTTTTAAATTTTTTCCAGAAAATAGAATTAGACATTTCATGCAAACTGTGCAATGCTCCATGCCAGTGAGACTTGGCCATTGACAAAGCCAAATCTACAACATCTGCATCGAAATGACAGGGCAATAATCAGACAGACCTGCAATGTCAAGCCACAAGACATTGTCACCACCAGATCCAATGAGATACTTGCACGGTTTGGCATTGAGGATCTGGACCTCATTCTGACATAGAGAAAGCTTGACTGGTATAGACTTATGGAATGCTCAAATGGTGTAGTCAAGACAGCCCTTGACCTACAGGTTGTTGGAAACCCTGGGCCGGTGAGGCCCAAGAATACATGGAAGCAACTGCTAGCGAGGGATTATGGAGAATGGAAGTTCTTGGCTATCGACCCTCATGACAGGCATACCTGGAGGTCTGGTGTGAGATCTGCCACGCGTGCAGCAAGCCAGCTATTTGAAGGGGGCCCACTGATGTGGATGTTGCCCCTGTACCTGCATGTTACTCAAAAATCCGATGATGATGATGATGATGTCTCCAATGGAGACAATTTGCATTAGTCAAAAATTGTTTTCTGGGAAAAATAAGAAAAAGATGTCATCAATGTTCTGTCTGTTGAATTAGCCCAGAGAGTGGTGAAGGTTAAGAAGGCTGATTTGATGATAATTATGGGATAATTTCTCCATCAAAACGTATGTTGTGGGTACCCATCAGACATGCCTCAGAGCCACAGCATATACAATGTATTTTCATATGTTATCCCAGAATTATCATCAAATACTACTCCTTAACAGGTCCTCTAATTACATAAAATGTACATGATGGGAAGTATTATACATTGTATCTTATTTCTCTAAGAAAGCAAATGTTGTGGGTAGTCACTGATTATTTTTTTACCTGCAACCCAGTAAGCATTCTTTATAAATCTATAGCGGGCCGTTATCGGCCCGTCAGGGTAGCTGACGGGCCATTAACGGCCCGCTATAGATTTATAAAGAATGTTAATTGGGAAGTTCCACTTCATTTACTCATCATTTTTCTTTGAGACTCACAAATTTTATTCATGCCAGTCCCTGTATTCTCAAAATAAAGTTGAAAACTGCTCTGAAATATGTTAGGGACTCATGATGTTGTCATGTGGATCACTAAATTTCAATCATGTAAGTCCCTGGACTCAATATAACCAAAATGTAAATAAATTACAGGGCCCAGTTGTTCAAAGCTAACGACATCGTTAGTTAACGATTCGTTAAAATTTAGATCGAGTGATTTGCAACTATGCTGAAATTTTTTGCTGAAAAATGTGAGTAGCTTTTGCAGTGCAAAAGCTACTCACATTTTTTCAGCAAAAAATATCAGAATATTGTGTATTGAATCAGCTAAAACAGTTAACGAAATGACCCTTAACAAGCTCGTTAAGCTAATGACGCTTTGAACAACCGGGCCCTGGGTATTTATTAGAAGCACTTCTAATGAACATCCACATTATTACATGTACTTTTTTTTTTTTTTTTGTAGAGAACTATAAAAACATCAATATCTTTTGGGTGGAGAAACACCTTATATGTCTTTATGGTTGAGTGCTTCAAATAAAGGTCAGAGATAACATATAAAATAGTGAAGACAAAAATTCAGCCTATGCATGTTGTCATTACAAATTTCTAGTATAAGTACACCCATCAGTGTCTTTAACTTACCTAGTTCTATCTTGTGACCATTACCAATTTCTAGTATAAGTACACCCATCAGTGTCTTTAACTTACCTAGTTCTATCTTGGGATCATAACCAATTTCTAGTCCAAGTACGCCCATCAATGTCTTTAACTTACCTAGTTCTATCTTGTGATCACTACCAATTACTAGTATAAGTATGCCCATCAATGTCTTTAACTTACCTAGTTCTATCTTGGGATCACAACCAATTTCTAGTATAAGTACACCCATCAATGTCTGTAACTTACCTAGTTCTATCTTGTGATCATTTTCCAGTTTTCGGTATATGTACACCCATCAATGTCTTTAACTTACCTCGTTCTATCTTGTGACCAATACCAATTTCTAGTATAAGTACACCCATCAATGTCTGTAACTTACATGTACCTAGTTTTATCTTGTGATCATTTTCTAGTTTCCGGTATATGTACACCCATCAATGTATGTAACTTACCTAGTTCTATCTTGTGACCATTACCAATTTCTAATATGTGCTACCATTAATGTGATAGTCTGTAACTTACCAAATTCTACCATGGGATAAAAACCTATTTCTAGTCTAAGTATGCCCATCAATGTCTGTAACTTACCTAGTTCTATCTTGTGATCATAACCAATTTCTAGTATATGTGCACCCATTAATATAAGTATTTGTAACTTAACTAGTTCTATAGCCGGCCTCGGTGGCTCACTTGGATGCACCGTCTGACTGGAGACCAGGAGGTCGCGGGTTCAACCCACTGATTCAAGAAGGGCAGTTGTCAGTTTCTGGTGAAAGAATGTGCACAATACTCGTTAACTGCTTAGAGGACTAAGCCTGCCCAGTAAACGTGTGGTTAGGTAAACTGACTGCGCTCGACATGACCCCATTGGGTTGACTGGGCCGTAAAACCTCAACACAAACACAAACTAGTTCTATCTTGGATCATAACCAATTTCTAGTATTACCCCAATCACAGTCTGTAACTTACCTGGTTCTATCTTGTGATCAATACCAATTTCTAGTATAAGTACGCCCATCAATGTCTTTAACTTACCTTGTTCTATCTTGGGACCACATCCAATTCTTAGTATAAGTACGCCCTTCAATGTCTGTAACTGACCTAGTTCTATCTTGGGATCATAACCAATTTTTAGTCTTAGTATGCCCATGACTGTCTGTAACTTATCTAGTTCTATCTTGTGATCACTGCCAATTTCTAGTATAAGTACGCCTATCAATGTCTTTAACTTACCTAGTTCTATCTTGGGATCATAACCAATTTCTAGTCTAAGTACGCCCATCAAAGTCTTTAACTTACCTAGTAGTGGTGTACCGATGATCAGGTGGTATCGATTAGCGGTGTGCTGCAAGCTCCCGATTCCGATAATCGATTGAACTTTCTCACAATCGATCATCGGCAAACTGATTGACGCTGCATGTTTTCAATTAACCACTTGGGGTAAAACAAACAGTTACCTATTGATGTACTCAGAGACTATACTTGAGTATTCACGGAAGTGTTTTCACAGTGTATGAGGACATCTGTCACTGATTACACAACTCATTGACCATAAAGATTTGTGACAATAAGCCGCCACTTTTGATTTACAAAACTACGCAGTAGAAGGCGGGGCTGAGCAAGTTTCTTTTATTGGCTAGTGTGTAGTTATGACGTGCCATTCAGATTCACCAAGCCTGCCGACTGGTTCACGGTTGATTTGATGAGACAGAATCATTCTGTACAACAGATGGGTGGAAATAATGTGTAAACTGTTAAAGTCAAATGTATTGATAGTTCATGTTCCCTAAAATTAAGCTACCTGGTTCTATGACTCGCACAAATGTCCGTTTTGATGTATTTTTTGCTGCTGAAAATTTCTGAATGGAACAAATTCTTCAAAGTTTATTATTAATTAAAAGTGTCATAGCACTGGTAAAACAGCTTCAGCCCTTCAGACTAATGCATCTGTTTTTTGTTGTTGTTTTTTTTTTCACCCAGTTTTTCATTTAAAATCAATAAAGCAACGCTGAAATTTACCGATTGCACACTAGTACCCGACACTGGACTAGTAGTCGGACATTTTCATTTTAATTCTTCCTGAACCATACAGGTGGGTTGAAACTTATACAATGTCTTAAACAGCATTTTAAAGCATCATAGATATGTTTTCTCTCTAAGTTAAGTTTTTTATTATTATTATTTGAATCTGCACAAAAAAAAAAAAAAAAAAAAAAAAAAAAAAAACAGTTTAAATTATTAATAACATGCTTAACATAGGCCACCAAATCTCTGAAAAATAGTACTAACAAACGCTTTGTAAATACAGAGTTCAGTTGTTGTGCAGTACAGTTGAATGAACTTGTAAACCATGAACAAGGATTAACAGTGAAACATGCACGCCAAAGCGAATTATTCAGGAACCGATTATAATCGGAAAATCGCATCAGCAGCAGCAACCGATGCCAACCGATGATCGATTATGATTTCCAACCGATGTCCCACAACTATTACCTAGTTCTATCTTGGGATCATAACCAATTTCTAGTATAAGTATGCCTATCAATGTCTTTAACTTACCTAGTTCTATCTTGGGATCATAACCAATTTCTAGTATAAGTATGCCTATCAATGTCTTTAACTTACCTAGTTCTATCTTGGGATTATGACCAATTTCTAGTCTATGCTCAGCAATGTCTGTAATGTACCTAGTTCTATCTTGTGATCATAACCAAATTCTAGTATGTGCACTTATGAATGTGACTGTCTGTAACTTACCTAGTTCTATCTTGGGATCATAACCAATTTCTAGTACAAGTACACCAATCAATGCCTGTTGCCATCGACTAAAGTCCAGCTGTTCATTATTACGTGGATGGGGCAACCAGAATGAGAACACAACCTGATTGGCTGTAATTCCTTCATCCTGAATACGTGACTCAGAGAGACTGTCCACAGAATCACACCTTGAAAATATAAAAATATTAATACACTGTACAACCTCTTTATAACACAATTGCTGATATCCAAAGCAAAAACCGTATTATAATTATAGCTAAACAACCATGTTGTATCCAAACAAAAATGTATAGATTATATAGCAAAATGACCATAAATGGTCATTTTTTCTATATAATCTATATATTTTTGTTTGGATACCACATTTTTGCAGTTCACTTTTAAACCGTCTTGTATCCGAAACCATCTTATAATCAGAGTTTTCCTTGTCCCTCAAAAATGTTAGACTTTGCCCCTTTTTGACTCTGATGTCTCCTAAACCTTCATCTTAGAGAGACATTGATGTCCCTTAAAATTTGCAATATTTTCTGTAAAATTCAAACAAACAACCCCTGAAATTATCCCATATGCCTGCAAAAACATGGGTCAAAAGAGACATACATGTATGTCCCCTTAAGTAAATTTCTGAAGGAAAACCCTGCTTATAATGAACCATCTTATAAAGAGATTCCAGTATATTTTATCTAAATGTATCATCTTTAACCCTTGTCCTGCTGAATAAATTAAGATGCCACACCCACTTCTAATTTTCAGCCAATCAGATTACTTGATCCTAATTGTTGCAACAGATTCACATACTTAATGGCAAACAGTGCAGATCCAGATCAGTTGGCTTCTTCAGAAGCCAACTGATCTGGATCTGCACTGTTTGCAAAGGCAGGGTAAATCCGGGTTCAGCAGGACAAGGGTTAAGTTTCTGAAGTAGGCTCTTCATGCTTTTAACCCTTGTCCTGCTGAAAAAATTAGATTACTTGATCCAGATTGTTGCTACAATGTATATATTCACATATTGAATAGCAAACAGTGCAGATCCAGATCAGTTGGCTTCTTCAGAAGCCAACTGATCTGGATCTACACTGTTTGCAAAGGCAGGGTATATCTGGGTTCAGCAGGACAAGGGTTAATTAACACAAGGCAGTGTTGAGGCAGTGCATAACAGCAGATGCAGGGTATCTACTGTTCTTTCGACATCACTCAGAAAGATGTTTTTTTCTTGGTGTTTTATTTTAAATGAAAATACGTTGTTCTGTTTGACCAAATCTTATCAGAAATCATTTGTCTTTTCTGTTTCTGTGTTTTGTTCTCAAATATGTACCTTAAAATTAATTTTACACCCAAAAATTGGTCTGACCCATGCAATTTCTATAGTAAAGCAATTTTTTGGAATTTTTCTCTAAGAAAATTTTTTTTTTTTTTGTTTTCTTTGCTGAATTTGAATTATTAATGTTTCAGAACAATATTGTGAAAATTTCAGAAAAAATGAACAAGCAGGACGTTGAAAATCTGTCTCCAAATTACCTATCCTACAGATTTCTGCATAATTTGCATTCATTTTTACTATGGGAAAAAGTGAAAATATTTGATTTTTTAAAAAGTAAGGACTAGAATAAAATTTTTTGTGCATCGGTAGTTACGACAAATAGTTTTGCATTAAATCATGACTCAAGTTTGCAAATTTACTTCTTCTGTATAAAGCGCGAAGCAAAAAATGACTTCTGATAGATGTCCAAAGCACAGTAGTAAAACATTTTTCTTCTTTCTCCATGAAAAATGTGAGTACTCATTAAAAGCACCTGGGTAAAGCTCTTCTAATTAGTACCACAATATATACTTTCATGGACTGGAGAAATAAGAACATTGTCAACAGATTTTGGTTAAAGAAAGCCTTATCTTAAGTCCTGGCACTGTTTTGTCTGTTGGGACCTTTCTATCTTACAGATGATCAGAAATTAAGAAAAAACAGTCATAACTCTTGATAAGATGGGGGTTTTTTTCAATCCAACAATTTGGATATTTTTCTTATTTCTCCATGAAAACATGTTGTGGGTACTCATTAGAAGCACCTCAGCAAGGTGCTTCTAATGGGTACCCACATGTTTATGTGGGGAAATAAGAAAAATGTTCACCTGATACCCACTCTTATCTAGACCTATGCACAGTAATAACCCTAAATGTTAGGCCAGACAGGGTAGTAATTTCCCCAGATGTTTCAGAATGCATGTCACTTTTTTTTGATGCACGTTTTTTTTGCATTTAAATCAACTTTACTAATAAAGAAGCAAAAATAAAAACTTTTTTACAAATTTTCACTGGAAATCAAGGCATGCTGCACAGGTAATATGAAGAGGAAGACATGTTGTGAGTGGTCTAGGGAGATCACTTACAATGTAAGTGTAGATTGCAACTGCAAAGTAATTGCAAACAATTCTGATTATGACATTTCATGCAGGCCCCACTCCTGAATTTTGTTTGTGTTGAGGTTTTACTGCCCAGTCAACCCAATGGGGTCATGTCGAGCACAGTCAGTTTACCTAGCCAGAAATTTACTGGGCAGGCTTAGTCCTCTGAGCAGTTAATTAACCAGTATTGTGCACATTCTTTCGCCAGAAACTGACAACTGCCCTTCTTGAATCAGCGGAAGGGAGAGAATGACTGTAGAAATTATTTCATGATCAAAACTCCATGAAAGAACTCATGGGAAAAGAACATGTACATTATAGGCTACTGCAGCAGACAGAAATAGAAATAAATCTCCTAAGGAGCCTATTTTGCTGGGAAAATTAAGAAAGAGCATTTCAAAATGTTGTCTGCTGAAATTTATCCCCCCAGGATGCTCAGCTTTAAGTGCGACAAGAACCTCCATGCCAACAGATAATGATGGCTGTGCCAACCCTCTGGAAGTTTCAGCTGCCAACCACTGAAGAGCTGGGTCTTAGTCTGCTGTCTCGTATGTTATAAGCACAGGTCCATGTACAGTAGGATGACTGATGTTAGGAAAATTTATGATTACCCTTACTCTCTGGGCTAACTCAGCAGACGACAAACTGGTGACATTTTTCTTATTTTTGCCAGAAAAGAGATTCAGACATTTCATGCAAATTGTCTCCAGAAAACAGGATTTGACATTTCATGCAAATTGTCCCCATTGGAGACAATTTGCATGAAATGTCAAATCCTGTTTTCTGGGAAGAATAAGAAAAACATTTCAAAATGCTGTCTGCTGAAAATTTACCCAGTATGCTAAGCATTCAAAGACCGCTACTGAGGAGCAGACTTAGTCCTCTAAGTGGCCAACCAGTACTTATGCACATTCTTTCGACAGAAACTGATAAAAGGCAAAGAATGCTACTGAGGAGAAGGGTGAATATTCAAACACTTTATTCCATACTTTTTTGGACTCAGTTTTGCTTTTTAAGTAATTATTTCTTAAACTTCTAAGAGGAATAGCAAACAGTGTAGATCCTGACCAGACTAGGAACAGTCTGTTCTGGGTCTGCACTATTTGCATATGCCATTTTATCAGACACTTTGGTTACAGAATTTTAGGACATTTACTGTATTTGGTGATAATTCTGGATAATTTTCTATAATATGCCATAAAAATAATGTTGTGGGTACTCATTAGAAGCGCCTTGACATAACTTTCTTTTTCAAGTGGCAACAGTTTTCAAGGAATTTGTGTAATATGGGATATTCTTACAAAAAGTACAAATGTAAATACTGCTCAAAGCAAGATGAGACATTTCTGAACCTGAAATATATATGCACAAGGTGGTGTACTATAAACACCCATAAAACATCTGTATTTTTACAACAAACAAAAATACAATATTACAAATCACCATAAATACCCTGTAGACTTAGAAAACATGCCATAATTCCGATTCAGATGAAATCACATGTGAAAAAAGGAAGTTTCAAAGCTCCAAACAACAGGAGTATTCAAAATATTACATGTATGTTGTTGATGATGGTTGGATGTTTTATGCCCCTTTCAACGTTATTTGAGTCATATTGGGATTATGAAAGGACGATAATGAAAGGCTCTTTAGAATTTTTCTGTGTTGAGGTTTTATAGCTCAGTCAGCCCATTAGGATCATGTTGAGCACAGTCAGTTTACCTAACCACATTTTTTTCTGGGCAGACTTAGTCCTCTAAGCCGCCAACCAGTACTTGTACACATTCTTTCGACAGAAACTGATAAAAGGCTCTTTGCAATAAAGCTGTACTGTACACATAGCAACAGATAAGGCGCTTTTTTCATCCGAAAAAATGCTGATATCTTTTTTATTTCGCCATGAAAACATATGTTGTGGGTACTCATTAGAAGCGCCTCGGCGCGGCACTTCTAATGAGTACCCACAACATATGTTTTCGTGGAAAAATAAGAAAAATATTATGTGGATACCCCCTCTGTGTACAGTATGAGCTGAACTCTGCCTTCAGTGGGATTCTAGCCCAGGACCTTGTGAACCGAAGCCTGGAGGATTGACCACCCAGCCACCTGGATGCTTCAGGTTCTCGTACATGTACCATAGCTCTTGATAAGGTGCTTTTTTCAACCAAAAAGTATCTATATTTTTCTTATTTCTCAACAAAAACATATGTTGTGAGTACCCATTAGAAGTGCCCCATGGAGCACAACGTATGTTTTCATTGAGAAATAATAAAAATATTTACCTGATACCCACTCTTATCTAGACCTATGATGTACTATTAAAAATGAAAATATAAATGGGTGTAGAAATATGGTAGTTGTACTAATCAACAAGACAAAATGAAAATTACATAGCACCAGATATGGCCCTTTTTAGAACTATACATTTTACATATTTTTTCCTATTTCTCCACAAAAACACACTTCTAATACCACAGCATTATGTTTTCATGAAGAAATAGATAAATTTCTTTTTCTTTTTTTTTTTCTTCAGGGGAAACAAGATGACATTTAATGTGAATGGTCAGCTTGACAGACAATTCACATGTAATCTCTAGCTTAATACATATATTTTCTGGAAAAAAAAACAAAAACAGAAAAATTTCAAGTTAGCCCAAAAGTACTCATTTAATGCCCTCGAAGTACTCCCAGTGGCTAGAAATGCAAAGTTTCAGCCGATGTATCCACTTCTTGAAGGCGTCACGGTACAATGATTTGGGCTAAGTAATAAGGTACTGATGAATGGCAGATCCAAGTGCCTGTCAGGACTGGTATTTCCGCCCAGCAAGTAATGCTTTCAATTTCGGAAACAAAAAGAAATCACATGGGGCAAGGTCTGGGGAATACGGGGGGTGAGGCAAAACAGTTACTTTTTCTTTCTTCAAAAACGCCGTAACTATTGCGGAGGTATGAGCTGGGGCATTGTCATGTAGAAGACGGACATGTTTAAAACCAGTGGCAGGGCGTCTTTTCTGATAATTCTTTTTCAGTTTCTTCAGTACTACGTCTTTGTAGTACTTTCCGGTGATGCTTTTGCCCTTTTTCACTGGCACTTTTATTGCGACTCCTTCACCAGAGAAGAAGATTGCATACAAAACCTTCTTTGTACTCAAAGAACGTTTGGCAATTATTGGGCGTTTGCTGTGTTTAGTGGCCCAGATCTTATTGCTAACCTTTCTGACGGGCTCAAAATAATGGACCCAGGTTTCATCACATGTGACGACATTGGCAAACTGCTTTTTGTCATATTTTGGAAACATTTGAAGCAGCTTTTTGGCCACTTTAACCCGTTGCCTCTTTTGCTCGTCAGTCAACAGATGTGGCACCCATCTAGCAGAAATCTTTCTGACTTTCAAATGCTTCTTCAAAATAAGGTGAACTGTTGATAGTGATATGCCTACCTTTCGTGCAATATCACGAACTGTAAATCTGGCATCTCCTTCGATGATTTCCTTTATTTTGGAAATGATTTCTTTACGAGATGCAGATTTTGGCCTACCTGATTTCGGTGCATTTTTGATGGACTCTATACCAGACTCAAATTTCTTTTTCCACCGCCGAAACTGTGTCATAAGACACACAAGAAGGTCCAAAAGCAGTAGAAATTTCAGTCATCAGCTTCTTCAAAGAACAACCAAGTTTTGAGCGAGCTTTGATGTAAGCCCATATTTCATCTTTTTTGTCGACGCTTCTACCAACCATTTTTACTGCAGTGGTCAATGACTGCGTGTATTCAAATGGCAAATTTTGCGTCTTACACTTAGTCTAACATGTACATTTATACACCATTGTGTAGATATTGAATAGCCCTATACAGGCATGTATTGTTTTTTATCGTGCCCCACGTGGATATCGAGCTAGAGGACAATAAGCAATTCATTTTGAACATCCCTTGTACATCTGTAGGACATGTTGGGAGCTATTTGGTGATAATTCTGGGATATTTTTTCTTAATTCTCCATAAAAACATATGTTGGGGGTACTTATTAGAAGTGCCTCTATTTTTTATGGAGAACTAGAGAAAATTAATCCAGAATAATCATTAAATACTCCTCGTTAACAACATTTTTTGTACATGTACTTCTACATGAAACCATATTTAAGCGGTACTCATTGGAATCCCCTCACTGAGACAATTCAAATGAGTATCTACATTTTTTTAAAGAAAGTAAGAAAAAATTGGGCACACCTCCTTTTCTTCAGCTATAACCCTACCTTCAGTAATAGAAAAGGATGATCAATAAACACTAACAATTCATAGCAGGACTGAAAACCTATTTTTATGGTATAGATGTTGCCAAAGCCATTAAAAACCATGTTTTATGATCCCTGTGCAATTCATGAGAAACAGTTATCAGAGCTCTAGATAACACAGCTCCAGATAAGGTACTTTTTCAACCAAAAGGTTTATATTTTTTCAACCAAAAAGTTTTTATATTTATTTCTCAAAAAACATATTGTGCGCATTAGAAGCACATTGGCTAAATGCTTCTAATGAGTACCCACAACATACATTTTTGTGGAGAAAAAAGAAAAATACTTTCCCTATGAGATAATTATCTTTTTTTTTTCAACTAGAATACATGTATTATAATTTTTCTGACTGCACCTTAATAATCTGTATCATCGGCACTCAACAGAAAGACCTCAAAGGGGGCACCTCTAATTAGTATCATAGCATAGGTAATTTTGCTGCCAAATAAGAAAATTATTTATCTGATGAGCACTTTAAAAGTCTTTTATCTAGAGCTCTGACTTATGCTTGGCTGTTTCAAGCAATCAATGGGCAATACTCCAAATCTTCCATAGGTCTAGATAAGAGTGGGTATCAGGCAAATATTTCTTCTTATTTCTCCACAAAAACATATGTTGTGGGTACTCATTGGAAGTGCCTGAGCGAGGTGCTTCTAATGAGTATCCACAACATATGTTTTTGTGGAGAAAAATGAAAAAATATCACTAATTTTGGATTGAAAAAAAAAAACAAACAAAAAAACACAACAACATCTCATTAAGAGCTATGTCTTCAGTCCAGACAAGGCAATAAATGTGATCCATAGCTCCAGATAAGGCTCTTTTTTTTCAGCTATATAACGACATTTCCTTATTTCCCCACAAAAACATATGTTGTTGGTACTCATTAAAGGCACCTCACTAAGGCACTTCTAATGCGTAACAACAACATATGGTTTTGTGGATGCACCAGTCATTTGAAAATCCTGTGGCTGGGGATAGCGGGGCTTATTAGTGCCGTGATTTAACTCCTGTGCCACAGTGTTAATTTTCTGCCAAAATGCTTTGAAAACATAAATTAGAGCCACACCAACCTCAAACTTTAGTTTTTTAAAATTTTTAAAACCTGGCTCATACTGTCAATGATACTTTACCTTTGAATTTAGCTGTAGCGAGTAAACCAGACCTTTTACCATGAAAAAGATACAGGTTGATTCTTGCACCAGAGAGCAGACTGTTCCAGGAAACAAAGCTGGACCCAGGGTGGAGGGGCTTTTAGCATGGATTTTACCATAAATTTGTTCCCGCAGGGCTTTAAAAACTGATAAGGTACCTGCCTTGATACCAAGCACATCACATGACACACTGTGCCCTCATTCTTGTATGACTGTACCCTACCCAGCACCCCTCTGCCCTCAAATCCTAACTGGAGCACTGGATTCCTACTGAGTAAACACAGTATATCGTATTCAACCTAATTACTGCACTGTGTGCTTAGACTTTTAAAAAATGCTAGGAAAATTTGTGGTAAAATATGTACCTGCAGCTGTACCTACATGTATACTACAGGCACACTTTAAAAAAACTGCAAAGGTCTTATCAAATACCGGTAATGCTTATGCGATGTTTTTGTATGTTTTTTTTTCTGATTGTCTTTATAAAGCATATGTTGTTGATACAATTCAAATGGGTACCCACAACATAAAATTATGCCCTTAAAAAGTAGTCAAAAATACACTGGCTGTAATCTGAAGACTACGGAATTGCTTGACTGTGCACTAATAGGGTATGTACAGTAATTAGGTCGAATACAATATGTTTTGGTTATTTTTATCTTCTATGTGCTTCCCATATCTGGAGGTATGCCAGAGTATTTTATTTTTGAACTTAGCATAGCCAGACAGTTAACCCTTGTCCTGCTGAATAAATTAAGATGCCATGCCCACTTCTAATTTTCAGCCAATCAGATTACCTGATTTAGATTGTTGATATAAATTCACATAAGAACAATTCAACAGACTTTTTGTATTCTAAAATTGAACTTGGTTGCTAATATAAGACCTTTCTATCGCGGCGCTTCAAATGAGTATCACAACATTATGTTTTCATGGAGAATAAAAAAACCCAAAAAAAACCCGAACTTTTCAGATGAAAAAGTGCCTTATCAGGAGTTTATATGACACATATTAATAGATACTCCTATTGTTGTACATACTTTTCATTTCCGCCTCTGGGAATGAACCATTCTTTGGTGCCTTTAAGCCCTTTCTTGTTCAAACAGTTAGTTCCAAGAACAATCACAACATTGGATGGACTTGGTGCTGAAATAAAAAAAACAACAGCATACAGTACATACAAGTAACTCTTGATAAGGTGCTTTTCCCCCTACCCCCCAACCAAACAGTATTGATATTTTTCTTATTTTTCCATGAAATCATAGGAAATGGTATTCATTAGAAGCACATCACTGAAATCATATGAAAAGGTATTCATGGGCCTAGATAAGAGCAAGTATCAGACAAATAGTTTTCTTATTTCTCGGCGAAAACATATGTTGTGGGTACTCATTAGAAGCACCTCGCTGTGGTGCTTCTAATGGGTACACACAACATATGTTTTTGTTGAGAAATAAGAAAACTATAGATACTTTTTGGTTGAAAAAAAAAGCACCTTACCAAGAGCTATGGTATTCATTAGAAACAACTCACCGAGTTGCTTCTCTGAACCCATTGTAATCGGGAAACCCGTAAAAGGGTAACTGGCAAACAGTGCAGACCCAGATCAGATGCCGCAGAACTTGGCATCTGATCTTGGTCTCCACTGTTTGCTAATAGTTAATCCATGTTTCTCTTGGAATATGTAAATCTCATAGCTGGATGTACCTAAAATTGAAAATGGACTCTTCCAATATATAGTGTGGAAGAGTCTATTCAGTATACAATGGGTTAAATACCATTTCATATGATTTCACTGAGGTGCTTCCAATGAGTACTCACAACATATTCTGTCTTATCTAGAGCTATGACTCCTCAATATTGGAAGATCTGACTTCTTACCATGCGTCCAAAAATTGAAGCATTTCTATTTTACTACTTCTCGATGTGCCTAAAAACTGCTGGATAAGCAAACAGTATAGACGCAGATCAGACTGCTGCTTCTGATCTGAGTGTACACTGTTTGCTCAGGTCTGCCTATCGCAATTCTTAATTTAATCCTTGTCCTGCTGAATAAATTAAGATGCCACGCCCACTTTTAATTTTCAGCCAATCAGGTTACTTGATCCAGATTGTTGCTATAAATTTGCATACTTGATGGCAAACAGTGCAGATCCAGATCAGTTGGCTTCCTCAGAAGCCAACTGATCTGGATCTACATTGTTTGCAAAACAGGGTATATCTGGGTTCAGCAGGACAAGGGTTAAAATTATGGTATTTCAGAAAATGTACATAACAGCAGCTATTTACTGTTTTGCTGTTCATACTGTTCATCAGGGCTGTGGAGAAATACCATGTCTGACTTGTACAGCTTTTTTGTCCCATTTCATCAAGAAAACACGCCTATATAATTTTGACCCCCTTAAACCCCACTTTTATATATAGTAAAACTGGGGTTTACAGGGGTATACATATTCTTCTTATTTCTGCTCAAAAACATAGATTGTGGGTACTCGTTAGAACCGCCTCGTCGAGGTGGTTCTAACGAATACCCACAAACTATGTTTTTGAGCAGAAATATGAAAAAAATATCAGAATTTTTATCTCAAAATTTTCAGTTTTTGGTTCTAAAATTTTCAGTATATTTGAATAGGCATGTTTTCGTAATGCAGTAAGAAATTTCCATTTACTTGTCCTGGGACATGGGACATACATGTAGCTCTAGCTAAGTAAAGTATCCAGATTATGATACATGTATTTTCTTATTTCTCAAAGAAAACATGATGTGGGTACCCATTAGAAACACATCAGTGAGTATCCATATCAAGTACCTTTATCATATGTTTTCTTTGAGAAATAAGAAAAATGTCAATTTTCAGGCAAGTAAATCTTTAGAGCTGGCTAATCAGAGCTGAAAAGATAATCAGTCATAAGTCCTGCCATTGTGATCAATAATCGATCAGTAATCACTGAAGAAAAATTGGTCATAATTTTACCTATCTGTCTGAGTATGACTCTTACCATACATGTACATGTATGTTATACTTTACCACCATATTTGGCCAGACAGGTCTGAGCAAATAGTGTAGAACCAGATAAGTCGCCGCAACAATACTAATTCAGCTATTTTTAGACACAACAATGGGTAGTAAATTGTACTTGATCAAATTTTAGATAAAGTATGGTAAGGAGTTTAGCTGTTTGAATACTAAGGGTAAATATGGTAAAGTAACAGACACAGAAATCAAATGATTGATTAGTGGCAAATCTGTAACGATAGTCATTTTTGTGGAATTTTTTGATCAATTAATCGATTATCAGATTAATTGTGCCAGCCTTATAAATCTTGATTGGAAAAGTGGATTTTGACCATTTGTCCGTGGACAAGTAATAAAATTTGATAATTCCACAACCCTGCCATTCATACATTTGTAATCCTGTTCATAGCACTATACATAAAATGCTTTCTCCATAGAAGCATTTTTCCCATTTTAGTCTGAGCCTCTGTAGCTCAGTCAGAATGCACATCTGACTGGTGATCAGGAGGTCACAAGTTCAAGCCCAGTCGGGTCCAGCAACATTCTTTCATCGAGATTCAAGAAATTCTAGGGTCATTCTCTCCTTTCTGCTGATTCAAGAAGGGCTGTTGTCAGTTTCTGGCAAAAGAATATATACAAGTCCTGGTTATCATTTCTAGGATTAAGCCTGCCCAGAAAACGTGTGGTTAGGTAATTGACCAGCTCAACACAACCTTAACAATGTTGATTGGGCAGTAAAATTCCAAACCAACCTACCATGTTTGCAAATAGTTCAGCCATTTTTCTCTAGGAATACATTGTACATAAATCACATAGCCTGACATACCTAAAATTGAAATTCCACTCTTCCCATATGTAGTGTGGAGGAGCTTATTCTGTCTAAAATGGGTGAAAGACTGAGGCTCTTCACTTGCCTAGAAATCAGTGTGGATCAATCAACATTAAAGGTCTAACATGGACAAGAAGGACAACCAATATAAAAGTGCCTTATCTGTAGCTATGATAACTAATAGTTCTTCATTTGGTTAGATCAGGAACTCTTTTAGACTCATAAAATAACAAATAGGCATACAAGGCACAATTTAGCGCCCAGAAATGACAGCTTTAGCTTTTACCATAGCTGGCTATACATAATTTGCAAAACATGGCTTAAATAATTTAGGAATTAATAATTCACCAATAAATCAGTAAGGATAGCCTCCTAAGTTATAAGTTTGAGTCAGTTTGTCACGTCACCGTAATTTTTATGGACAGATGGGTTACTTTTCGCTGAAAGATCTTAATACATATCTCTAAACATGCTAAATAAAGAACCCTTGTTGGTTCCTGATAAGATATTGTCAATCAGAAATCAATGTTTCATTTAGAATAAAACACCATGCAAAAAACATCTTTCCAATGGATGTCCAAAATGCAGTAGAAATTTGTAAGCAAGGCTCTTGAAGTTCAGAAAAAGCTGCTATGTTTTACATTACTGCAGTTACTTTTGTATGATTTACTGGTTCTCACACTGACCTAAATAACATAACCTAAATAATTTTCTATAATTCCTAGTGTTGGGAATCGGCCAGAATTTCATAGTCGATCATCGGTTTTGTTAAACTGACTGATCATCGATTAATAATCTACTTGTAGAAAACGTATTCACTCTATAATTAGACCTCTTTCATTGATACTAATTTATTGCTCTAGATCGATAAGAGGGGTATCCAGATAATATTTTTCTTATTTCTCCATGAAAACATATGTTGTGGGTACTCGTAAGAAGCACCTCTGCAAGGTGCTTCTAATGAGTATTGGTGGCACTTCTAATGAGTACCCGCTAACAATTTGACCACAAATCTAGAATGACCCAAATGGACAGCTTTGAATTTCATTTCTTTATAACTTGTCTATAAAAGTAAAACATGAGAAAAGTATGTTTCTAGAAATAGAATTTTCCAATTAGCAGCTGATTAGTCGACTAAAAAAATTTTCCAATCATTGGTCACGAGAGGCAAAAGTGACTGATGGTTGATTATAATGATCATCAGTGGCAAAACTAATAATTACTGGAAATAAGATGACTTCATAACTGTATGTATTAAAAGTGGACAAAATTTAACTTTAAAATATAACACTCCTGACTGTATTTAAATTTTGTCCTTCGAAGGTTTTTTGGTTTTTTTTTAACATATTTAGTCTTTTTCTTTATAAAAGCTGGGAGTAAAGGTCGGGAGTCGGGACCAAATTTGGACAATCAAATAATAACACTAAACTTGCACCTATCGGGATGAAATTTGGACCATAAGTAAAATATAGACTCTTCTTTAAAATGCATATATTTTTATTATCAAATATTTTTCATGTTATAATATGAAATATACGACTACATCGCTCATTTTGGGGTTGGGACCAACTTTTGCGGTATTGACGATGTCAGGCATTTTGCAAATTATTGTCAGTCTGGGGATTCCACACGAATTATTTTATACATTGTCAATAAAAAACATGTCACAGATCAGACACATGTATAAGTAAAGTTATTTCATCGCACCGTCTAGTAAATAATTGACCCGGGAGAGGTCAGGAGTAAATTTCGGCTGTTGCGGTATGGACGATGTCAAGCATTTAGCAAATTATGGTCAGTTGGGGGGATTCCACAAGAAATATTGTATGCAATATCAAATAAAAACATGTCACAGATCAGAAAAAAAATATAAAAATAAAGTTATTTCATCGCACCATCTAGTAAATATTTGCGCCTGGAACAGATCGGGACTAATCAGGGACCGAAATCAAATTGAAATAAGGGACTTTTTAGGTCTTTTCTTTAGTTTTTGTCCAAGATTGTTTATTGGATGATTTTCTTTTGTCTTTGACATTTTCTTTTATTATATTTTGTTTTATATTTTTATGAATTTAAAACCCATATATGCTAATGTGTTACAAAACATAATACTAGTTAAGGAATTAAAATGTATGTGACATTAGCAAGAAGGCAAATCCGAGTCGATTACAAGCAGAAATTTAGTCCCGACCTACTCCCGGGTTATTTACTACATGGAGCAATGAAATAACTTTATTTTTATATTTTTCTGATTTTATGACATTTTTAAATGAAATTGACCAAAATAATTCTCGTGGCAACCCGCACCTGACCATTTGCAAATGTGTGACATTGTCAATACCGCAGAAGCCTAAATTTAGTCCCGACCTACTCCCAGGTCAATTAATTACTAGACGGTGCGATGAAATAACTTAATTTTTACATTCTTCTAATCTGGGACATGTTTATAATTGACAATGTATAAAATAATTGGTGTGGAATTCCCAGACTGACAATAATTTGCAAAATGCTTAACAGCGTCAATACCGCAAAAGTTGGTCCCGACCCCAAAATGAGCGACGTAGACGTATATTTCATATTATAACCAGACCTGTTGTAATTGTAATCAGTAATCGTGATTACATGTAATCGATTACAAGTTTTGAGTAATCGAAATGTAATCTGTAATCATTGATTTTTATAATTACAAGTAATTGTAATTGTAAGCGAATACACTGCAAAACAGCCTGTAATCGTGATTACTTTGACGATTACAATACGATTACAATATGGATATTTAAATAAAATAAGTCAGAAGGAATAGAATGGAAAAAAAAATTCATTTCTGGTATGACAACTTGACAAGAAACAAGAATATTGGAGATAATTATTTTGATTTGTATACATTTAATGACTTAATGACTCTGTATTGGTTCGTTTAAAACAATCAATACATCTTTGAGATAAAAGAAAATTTAAAAAATACATCTTCGAGATCAAAGGAAAATGAAGTTTCACACATGGATTAGCTGATATGGATTAGCAAATAATCAAAGTAATTAAATTGGCAAACATTTAATTACTTAAAGTAGTTTTCTTTGAAGCTGCTGTACATGCTAATTAGTTTCAAGAAATGTGTGAAAAGCAGATTGTATATATGTTGGTTGTTTAATTTACTAGCCACCATTATAGATATTTTATGAAAGAGTGATAGACTGATAGTGAATTAACGTTTCTTATCTTTGCAATATTAAAGTTAGAAAAATGCAGATCCAGATCAGAATTGACTAAATCATGTGATAATGGTAAAGGCATGTGCCAAAAGAGGCATTTCAGGTGCAGCTTTGAATTTGTGCAGTCCCACCAGAGCCTTCACTGTCTCCACACCTGTAATATGGAAAATGAAAATTTTAGTGTTTTTACAGTTCTTACTGACTTATATAATTTCATGTTTATTGTGTGCATGCTGTCAACGATGTCTCTCTTGTCAGATGACCTACTGTAAAAGTTATATACATTTGGACAATTGTTAAGTGGCTAAAGTTGACCTGTCATAATTATAGTTGGAGTATGGTCTTGTCATATATTTCTGCATCTAAACAATGACATTTGAACTTGAAAGGATGCAGACCCTGATGTACTTTTTCTTCATTGTTTGCACAGGCCTATTTATCAAGTACATGTATCCAAATACTTGAATTATTTATGGCATTTACTAAAACTGGCCCAATTATACCCTTCTGCAAAGTACCTGTGTTGACATATTGCCTGAGGACATTGACAGGTTTTGAGCTGGTTCTTTCATGCAGACAGAGGACCAAATAAGAGGAGTAAATTAGTGATAATTCAGGGATAATTTTTCTTATCTCTCAATGAAAACATATGTTGTGGGTACTCATTTGAACGATCTCAAAAATGAAAACATATGTCGTGGGTACTCATTTGAACCATCTCTCAATGAATGGGATGGTTCAAATGAGTACCCACAACATATGTTTTCATTTTTGAGATGGTTCAAATGAGTACCCACAACATGTTTTCATTGACATGTTTTCATTGAAAGATAAGGAAAATTATCCTTCAGTTATCAGCAATTTACTCCTTATCTGGTCTACTGACAGGTAAAGCAATGTCCTAACAAAACTTTTTCACTGCAAATTTTAAATTGTACAGCCCCGGGCCAAGATTGATTTTTTTTGTCCCCCCCCCCACCCCCACCATCCCCACTCGATCAACCACCACACTACATTTTTAGATAGAGAAGGGATTGTTCTCTCCTTTGTTCCATGAAGTTTAATAATGCTGCTTATGCAAATTAAACTTATTTATAACAGATGAAAACTTGATTTAATTCCATTGTTGTTTTCATTTTTATATATCAATGCTTAAGATGAACAGGCTGACAGAATTATATTGCACCCCAGGGAGTACAACAAAAGCCAGGCACTATAAGTCTTTGAACCAGCTCATGACACCAAGAGGAAGAGTAAAAAATAACCATACATTATAGAAAATGTATAGTAAATGGAATATCATAAAAAATGAATATATGGTACAAAGAATATGAATAACATCTTGTCAGAAGATATAGCATGCCATGCATGAAGCTTTGAAAGAACAATAAAACAGATTATTAATTTAAACTAGAATTTTTTTAAACATGGAACAACAAGAAAGTAATTGAAATTGTAATCAATTACATGGCAATATAATTGTAAATGATTACATTCAGGAAAGATATAATTGCAATCTGTAATCATGAAATTACAAAGTAATTGTAATTGTAATCAAATACATTTGTATGTAATCGGTAACAGGTCTGATTATAACGTGAAAAATATTTGATAATAATATAAAATCTTATATGCATTTTAAAGAAGAGTCTATATTCTACTTATGTTCTAAATTTCATCCCGATAGGTATAAGTTAAGTGTTATTATTTGATTGTCCAAATTTACTCCCGACTTCCGACCTTTACTCCCGGCTTTTATAATCACCTGTGTATTAACTTTTATTACTTTTCATTTTAATTTATTTATTTCATATTTTATTATCCTGTTCAGTTTTTTTTTTTACCCTTTAATTTACTTTTGCTACAAATTTTTTTTTTTTAAAGACTGAACGTATTTTGCTTTTTTTTTTTTTTTTTTTTTGGGCAAGGCAATAAGTTCAAAAGCCTCATATATTGCAAGTGCAATTTGTTCCTTCTACTTCTGAAGTGTTACAGTGGCATGCCGTGACGATAATAAGAGTGTAACAGTGACATGCCGTGACGATAATAAGAATACAACAATTATAATCAGTAATAATTGGTCACCCCACCCACCAATTTGTATTGAATAAGAACACTCTTAAAACTCGCAGATCTACTCTACCTATCTTTCCTCCGATGAGAAAAAATGTTATAAGTAAAACCAATAAGGTAACTCCTAGGATTATCAACTTCTTCCAGCTTAAGGTTTCCAATACAACACCAGCCATTGTTAACAATTTCACTAACTTTTTCGGCAATTATTACCGGAAATATAACTCATCAACAATGATTCCGCAGCAAATAGCCCGCGATCAATCGGCAAATTTCGTATAAGTCCGTGGAACGGTAAACGTCACATGAGGGTCATTCTATAATCATTAGCAGTGACATATGATAAAATGACTGCAATTTATAGATCACTGTCATTAGCCAGTAAGGTGTATTGTAACTTGTTTATTTATCTTAACTTAAATTCTGACAGCAAAACGTATACTTTCAGCCTTTAAAAAAAGGTAAGAGAAAAGTCCAGGGAGTGTCACAATCACAAACCGCAGCCCTTTACCAAAGGTGATTGTAAAGTGCAAACTCTGGCACTTGAAATAATAACACCATTAAATGTGGAGACTTTCTAGGGTCTCCACACGGCACAAACACAACAGACGTGGTATGCAAAAAAAAGGTTAGAGATAAGTCCAGGGAGTGCCACAATTACAAACCACAGCCATTTACGAAAGGTGATTGTAAAGTGCAAACTCTAGCACTTGAAATAATAACACCATTAAATGAATGTACGGGGAGACTTTCTAGGGCCTCCAAACGGCACAAACACAACAGGCGTGGTATGCAAAAAAAAAAAAAAAAAAAAAAAAAAAAAAAAAGTTAAGAGAAAAGTCCAGGGGGTGCCACAATCACAAACCGCAGTCATTTACGAAAGGTGATTGTAAAGTGCAAACTCTGGCACTTGAAATAATAACACAATTAAATGAATGTACGGGGAAGCTTTCTAGGGCCTCCAAACGGCACAAACACAACAGACGTGGTATGCAAAAAAAAATTAAAAAAAGGTAAGAGAAAAGTCCAGGGAGTGCCACAATCACAAACCGCAGCCATTTACGAAAGGTGATTGTAAAGTGTAAACTCTTGCACTTGAAATAATAAAACCATTAAATGAATGTACGGGGAGACTGTCTAGGGCCTCCAAACAGCACATTCACAACAGGCGTGGTATGCAAAAAAAAAAGGTAAGAGAAAAGTCCAGGGAGTGCAACAATCACAAACCGCAGCCCTTTACGAAAGGTGATTGTAAAGTGCAAACTCTGGCACTTGAAATAATAACACCATTAAATGAATGTACGGGGAGACTTTCTAGGCAACCGTTGTCTGGCCGTTTTCTCTGTTTTAACATGCGAACAGCAAAAACTCAGATCAGGATGCGCATGCGTGCAGTTTTCGTCAAGACCTTTATTGTCCACTGATACAGTCTAACGTCAGTAGTTAATGCTTCTATAAGCGTAAATTAGCTAAAACCATATAGCAGCGCAGTGTGAAGTGGCAACTCATTGTCCACACATGGGGCATAACTATAATACTTTAAAGCTTTAAAAGAAAATAATTTGGGAGAAAAGTCTTTATTTTTTCAAAGTTGACCCCTTTTCAGAAGGAAAGCAAACAATTTGACATAGTTGTCTCCCGTGAAAATGTATCTATTCCCTTTAATTAAAAAACAAAAAAACAAAAAAAACAAAAAAAACAACAACAACAAAAAAAAACAACAAAAAAAAAACAACAAACAACTTTGGCGCCATAAAGGATTATCTGTGATAGTTAATTGATAGGTCTATGTAATATGTATCCCGATGTTCCCCCATTACATAAAGGCCGAGTCAAGCAAACATGGTCCTTACAGCATGCGCAAAATGTTCTGATTCACATCTTGCACATGTGCAAAGACTCTTATAGGTATTTGCTCTCCATTGAAACATTCTATCGTATCCAGTGATATTGTTTGTAGACAGCGTGTATAACGTCCAACCACAATACCACTGCCTACACTGTAGCATTATCCTTTTCTGTTGCTACGATTACTGTCTTTTTGACCATCTTTACACTTTTTCCTCAGGTATTTATTTTTTTAATTTTTACCCACGTAAAAGCTGTTCTCAAAGCAGAGGCGGATCCATGATGATTTCTGAGAGGTTCGACTTGATCAAACTGTACTTACACTACGTATTCGGACAGACAGGCATGAGCAAACAGTGTAGACCCAGATCAGATGCAGCGCACACGACGTCTGATTAGAGTCTACACTCCTTGTCATTCACCGACACACATTCACAGGTAGTGAAATGGGCCTGTTGAAGAGAAGCAGATAGAGTAAGACATGCGAATATTTAAGTTAATACGCAATATCCCAAATTTATCTAAAATTTCTCATGAAAATGAAATTTTGAGTCCGGGGGTGGGTGGGAAAGGGAGGGAAAAGGGGTTTAACTGTACCCCAAACGCGCTCTGAATCTGACCCTGCAAAGCAACAGCTGTATACGCCGCACAGCTCGACATAAATCTCCTTTGTGGGATCTTAATAAAAAAAACTGAGTCCTACTGTAATCGCTTTTTCTTGCTTGTAGCACAGCTTTAGAACAATCCACTATACTTGAGTGCGTATAATTTAACACTGAACAACTGAGCCTGATTCGTGCTTCGGTCTATGTATGGATAATGGCAAAATGGATTTGAAATGAAAAAAAAAAAATGTGTCGTATGTCATATGTTTTCTAGGTAGACTGACAAAGGGTGACAGAATGTACTGACTACTATCCCTTATTACATATGTTACTTTATAAAATACAAATTACAGTCTTGAGTTTTGTTAATCGGATTGACTTTGATAGTTTTACAATGATAAATGCGATAGATGTACAAGTAAAATGCAACGTTATCCAAATATATTTAGAACTCAGATGAGATGCATGCCATCATCATCTGTATAAACAACAAAAAAACAAACCAAACAACAAAAAACACCACCAACAAACAAACAAACAAACAAAAACACACAAAAAACAAAACCAAACATACAACAAGACAAACCAAAACATAAACAAAAACAACATACACTTAACAAAACAAACAAACAAAAACAAAACAGAACCGACAAAACACACACACACACACACACACACACACACAAACACACACACACACACCAAAAACATATCGCCTATGTGACACTTATTATTGAATGACCCTTGTATGCCGCAGGCGGTTTAACTGTTAATTATCTACGCCCACGGGCGTGGACAACCTTTATTCAGTGAGACATGACCATGTATTAGCTTTTGCAAAAAGCATGGTCTAAGCTTAGCAGACATTGTGTGTTTGGCCTAGACCAGGCTTTTTGTGAAACCTAATACTTTTTTGTTTTGCATGTGCCCTATCACAAGGTTTAGTCTGACGAGGAACTATAGTTGACAATGTATTAACCCACTGAAAACTGAAGACCCCTAAACGGGTAGTTAGCAAACAGTGCAGACATAGATCAGACTCCGCAGAACGCGGCGCTGATCTGGGTCTCCACTGTTTACAAATAGTCCAACCATTTTTCTTTAGGAATATCTACAACATATAGCCCGACATACCTAAAATCGAAAATGGACTCTTCCAAAATATAGTGTGCGTTTGAAATGGGTTAAAGAGACAGGTACACTAATGTCGTGTATTTCGTAACATAGTCAGCTTTAGAACAGAAACATCTTGGTGCAACGAACGCATTTAAAGGCATACAGTATTTTTTTTTTTTTTTTTTTTTTTTTTTTTTTTGTGGCAGCATATACCCATTTCTGGGTCTCCAGACTAAAATTGGTCAATCATGAAACATTTTCGCAAGTATCATGGTCAGGCCAAACTACAGCCACAGGGGATCCGATGAGAAAAGGTAATACCTTTCCACTACTGGGTGGGGCATGGTGCGAGAGGGGGGCGTGTCCCCTTCCCACAAGGCGGGTTTGGGGGTCTGCCCCAAGAAAATTCGAAAAAAAAAAAAAAAAAAAAAAATAGAAGCCATTTGGTGGCTTCTGGCGAATTTTATGGGCCGAATTTTACTCATATTTTGACTATGAAATTTCGTATAAATAATGACAAGAATATGTCATAAGCTCATCTCTCTCTCTCTCTGTCGTTTTTTTTATTACAGTGTGTACGCAAGTGCATGTTTGCATCAAGGTACAGCTACGCCCCTGAGTATAAGTAAGGGACGTAATTATAGTTGACCTGGGTAGGCCCATACATTAATTTGTTGTATTGAAAGCTTTAAGTGAGAGCTGTATTAATTTTGTTATTATTTTCGTACCATACTTATAATTTGGTTTCATGTCTAATGACATGCATTTCTGCGCCTGCCAGATATGCATGTACTTTATCACTCACCGATAAACTGATGACATTTTCCCCAGAAAACAGGTTTTGACTTTTTTGCAACCAGATACATCGATTTATCGTAGAATGTAGGGCACCGGAGAAGATTTATCCTAAGCCTTATGTTAAACTGAGAACTACAGATAGATAGATACATAGATAGATAGATAGACGGACGGACGGACAGATAGATGCACGGACAGATAAAGAGACAGATGAATGGGTAAGTAGGTATACAGGGATGGACGGACGGGCCGACGGACGATAGGTAGATAGATAGATAGATAAAGGTGTCATTCCTCATTTCCCCATTCGGTATCATAGTGACCTCAATTTCTTACCGCCATGAATGCAGTAACAACACGAGATCCCGTAATACTTTATCATTAAATGCCTTATTTGGTGCCCGCGTGATTTCGGCTACTAATGACTTGGAATCTCTCTTAAAGAATCGCGCATTTTCTGAATTTTGATAGTGCCCGATGGCACATTCGATATCTCCAAAATCTGCAAATTGTTGTCCAGTATGGACCTTGTGAGCCATCGTGATAGAATGACATTAAATTTTGTTTCCACATACAGCCCAGCACAATAGGAATTAGGAATAAAGAAATAATAATTAAAGAAATTCTCTTGTTAGTACGGCCAACACCCAGGCAATTTGATTTCTTTAAATATTTCGGAACAAGCTGAGCAGAGTAATTACTCATTGCCACTAGTTTTTTTTGGCGACTCTTGTGATCAAACGATTTAAGAACCTTCAAGTCGTGATTTACGCAAGAAAGAGAAATAAAATTACAAACTTATACCAAATATTAAGTTATACTACTACTACTACTAATAATAATAATAATTATAACTAGAGCTAGTGTTTGTAAAACACTATGCCCCCATCACTGCCTAAGACTGCTTGACTCCAGCCCTGCTTGCCCATGACGGTAATAACAGTACAAATATACGAGATTTCAGTATTGTTTTATTAAAAGGGAAATAAAGCTAAAATGGGTGACAATTCGGATAAAAAAAAAAAAAAAAAAAAAAAAAATACGGGCCATCTATATTTTCATGAGGAATCCATATATGAAATTTCAAAACATTAGCATACATGGTTCTAAACTTATGCTGTGCACAATAAAGCAACAAATAACCCAAAATTGCAAAGGGCCATACATCCAAAAAAAAAAATTCATTAACCTAGCTGAAAATTTAATCAGGTGATCTCCTCCTCAGTCCTAATCAGTATACCAAATATAAAGGCATTAGCTCAAATACTTTTTGAGATAACATGCTAACGAGATTTCAATATTATTTTATTACAAGGAAAATAACTCTGAAATGGGAGATAATTCGGATCAGAAAAAAAAATACGGGTCACTTATTTTTTCATGAGGAATCCATATATGAAATTTCAAAACATTAGCAATGGTTCTAAATTTATGCTATGCACATGAAAGCAACAAACGGCCAAAAATTTCAAGGGCCATAACTCCAACAGAATTTCATTAAACTGGCTGAAAATTAAATCAGATGATCTCCTCCTCAGTCCGAATCAGTATACCAAATATCAAGGCTCTAGCTCAAATACTATTTGAGATATCCTGATAATGAGATCTCAATGTTATTTTATTGAAAGGGAATTTACTGTAAAAGGGGAGATAATTCGGATAAGAAAAAACATACAGGTCACCTATTTTTTCATGAGGAATCCATATATGAATTTTCAAAACATTAGCGTACATGGTTCTAAACTTATGCTATGCACATGAAAACAACAAGATTAAATAGCCAGAAATTGTAAATGGCAATAACTCTAACATTTCATTTAATTGGTTGAAAATTTAATCAGGTGATCTCCTCCTCAGTCCCAATCAGAATACCAAATATCAAGGCTCTAGCTCAAATATTTTTTGAGATATCTTGCTAATGAGATTTCAATTTTATTTCATTACAAGGGAAATAACTCTAAATGAGTGATAATTCGGATAAGAAAAAAATACGAGTCACCTATTTTTTCATGAGGAATCCATATATGAAATTTCAAAACATTCGCATACATGGTACTAAACTTATGCTATGCACAATAAAGCAACAAATGGCCAAAAAAATTGCAAAGGGCCATAACTCCAACAAAATTTCAGTAAACTGGCTGAAAATTTAATCAGATGATCTCCTCATCCCAATCAGTTTACCAAATATATTGGCTCTAGCTCAAATACTTTTTGAGATAACTTGCTATAGAGATTTCAATGTTATTTTATTACAAGGGAAATAACTCTGAAATGGGAGATAATTTGGACAAGAAAACAAATACGAGACCCCTTTTTTTTCATGAGGAATCCATACATGAAATTTCAAAACATTAGCATACATGGTTCTAAACTGATGCTATGCACATGAAAGCAACAAGATCAAATAGCCAGAAATTGCAAAGGGCCATAACTCCAACAAAATTTCATTAAACTGGCTGAACATTTAATCAGGTGATCTCCTCCTCAGTCCTAATCAGTACACCAAAATAAAGGCTCTAGCTCAAATGCTTTTTGAGATAACATGCTAACAAGATTTCAATATTATTTTATTAACTCTGAAATAGGACATAATTCGGATAAGAAAAAAAAAATACGTGTCACCCATTTTTTCATGAGGAATCCATATATGAAATTTCAAAACATTAGCAATGGTTCTAAACTTATGCTATGCACATGAAAGCAACAAATGGCCAAAAATTGCAAAAGGCCATAACTCCAACAGAATTTCATTAAACTGGCTAAAAATTTAATCAGGTGATCTCCTCCGCAGTCCTAATCAGTTTACCAAATATCAAGGCTCTAGCTCGAATGCTTTTTGAGATACCTTGCTAACAAGATTTCAATGTTATTTAATTAAAAAGGCAATAACTCTAAAATGGGAGATAATTCAGATAAGAAAAAAACAACAAAAAAACATACAGGTCACCTATTTTTTCATGAGGAATCTATATATGAATTTTCAAAACATTAGCATACATGGTTCTAAAGTTATGCTATGCACCAGAAAGCATGAGGAACAAACAAACGAACCAACCAATGAATGAATGAACAGACAAGCCAGAAGCAATATGCTCCCCAACTTTTTTCAAAGTTGGGGGCAAAACAAATATGCCCCCACTTTTTTCAAAGTTGGGGGCATAACAAATAATAAACCTGAATACAGCTTTTATTATCCCAGGCTATAATATACTACCGGACGACTAGCCTTCCCTACCTATTTTTTTTCTTAGATGTTAGCACACATATTTTTTTATTTGCCAAAAGGAACTGGATATATGGATAACTGGCTATTAAGTGAGCAGGGTATAAAAAGAAAAAAGATCAAACAATTATTTATTAACAACTTTATTTCCTCACAGGTTGTACCGGTTATATATAAGTTAACCCTTGTCCAGCTGAACCCGGATATACCCTGTTTTGCAAACAGTGTAGATCCAGATCAGTTGGCTTCTGAAGAAGCCAACTGATCTGGATCTGCACTGTTTGCCATTAAGTATGTGAATTTATAGCAACAATTCAGATCAAGCAATCTGATTGGCTGAAAAAAATTAGAAGTGGGCGTGGCTTCTTAATTCAGCAGGACAAGGGTTAACAAAACCTTTACTGAAATGAATTGTCATGAATTTCTATACATAATGAAAGAAACATCTAGCAATATTTGCACATATAAATTTTCCCAGTCTTCCACAAGTTACATTACATGTATCTCCCAAATAAGATGCCCATGGGCAAGGACTCGTGCACCTGAGTAAAACAGCCACTGCAGATAATGCCAAATATGCAGATGTTATGCAACATTTTTTCCAATCCTGTCATTTCAACTAATGAAAGGATCATTATTTGAACAGTTCTTGCTTTTAAAGATGAAGAATATGTTTTTATTATTATTATTATTATTTGAACCAAATTAGAGTCTTACAGCTTGAGTGGTTTTGGAGGAGTTGCTAAATCCTTTTTTAAAATCTAATGTTGTCATGGCAACCAAACAAAATCGTAACTGGTCATAAAACACATAATTTGGATAGACAATCATCAAATACTCATACTATCAAATATGGTTAACATCTCTTCACTGATTATGGAGAAAATACAATTTAACCCTTGTCATGCTGAACAAATTAAGATGCCACGCCCACTTCTAATTTTCAGCCAATCATATTACTTGATCCAGATTGTTGTTATAAATTTACATACTTAATGGCAAACAGTGCAGATCCAGATCAGTTGGCTTCTTCAGAAGCCAACTGATCTGGATCTACACTGTTTGCTAAGCCAGGGCATGTCGTGTTCAGCAAGAGAAGGGTTAACCATTTTCCCATTATAAGTCTATGGGAGCTTTCTTTGCTATGGCAATCAAACCAAGAGGCATTTTGGCAAACTTTCAGCTATTTTGAATTGCCCTTACTCAAGCAACATTTGTACCAAATTTAGGAGTCCTACTGCTTCAGTAGTTTTGGAGGATTTATCATTAAAAATCCTTTTTTAAAATCTAATGTTGCAATGGCAACCAAACAAAATGGCACTGGTCATAAAACACACAAAATGGGTAGAAATCATCAAATGCTCATAACTGCCAAATGTGGTTCACATCCCTTCACTAGTTATGGAGAAAATGCAATTTAACCATTTTCCCATTTAAAGTTTATGGGAGCTTTCTGTTGCCATGGCAACAAAACAAGCGGCAGATCAGCATAATTTTAGCTATTTTGAATTGCCCTTATATTTGTACTAAATAAGAGTCCTACTGCGTCAGTGCTTTTGGAGGTATTGTGATTTAAAAAAACAAGAGGCCCATGGGCCACAACGCTCACCTGAATTAACTGCTGTAAGTTAATCAGGTCATTTACTCATCATTCCCTATCAGCCTGTCAAGTTTCAAGGCAATGGTTTAAGCAGTTTTCGAGATATCTTGCTTACAAGATTAAAATGCTGAAAATTTCAAAAGGCCATAAGTAATAAAAAAAATTAGATTTTAGCAATTTTGGTAAAAGGGGATAAGAGGAACATTTCTGTGAAACCATTCTGAAATCGGGCCACTGCCTGAAAGTCTTTCATGGTCATATCAGAAAAATATTTTGCAGGCAAAAAAGCCTATTATCTGGAACTATGCAGTACAGAGAGAGTGTTAGCTACCATAATTACCCTAAGTAATGGGACACCCTATCTACTAACCATACTTGTCCTAAATTTTGAAACCATCCATTCAACTACCTCTTGATATGTCTAAAATATTGCTGTATGTATGGCAAACAGTGCAGACCCTGATCAGATGCCACATTCTGCGAGATCTGATCTGGGTCTACACTGCTTGCAAAGGCCTATCTGTCCCAATACTCAGGGTTACTACAGTATGTTTTAGAATATGCTTTAACCCATTTTAGTCTGGAGACCCCCAAAAGGTTACTTAGCAAACAGTACAGAATGCAGCATCTGATGAGGATCTCCACTGTTGGCAAATACTTTAGCCTTTTTTTCTCTAGAATACCTAAATCACATAGCCTGAAATACAGTTGACTCTCGTTATCTCAAACTCGCTTATCTCAAATAACCGCTTATCTCGAAGTGAAAATCTGGTCCTTGTTTTAACACAGAGATCTACCAATAGGCAACAAAATTTTGTGGAAAAGAGGAGCAATTCAATATATCTCTAACTAAGGAGTCAAACTAAAGATTCATTCTGTTAGAGGTGGTTGTTTGATTAATTGTTTTCCTCAGTTCCACAAATCTGATATGTCGAAGAACGGATATCTTGAAGTGTTTCATAGAGTCTCTTGGATTTCGAGATAACGAGAGTCGACTGTACATAAAATTGAAATTGGACTCTTCAATATAGAGTGTGGATGCAGTTTATTCATTCTGAAATGGGCCAAGATCTGCAGTCAAAATGCTAACAGACTCTATATACTCTTGTCAATAAAAGCATTGCAGACACTGCATGATACCCCACCACTGCAGGGTAACAGAACATATAGAGAAGATGGCTGTGTTTGATGTGTAATAATTCTACCGAACAATTTGTGTACTGTAACTTCGAAACAATATGTGCTGTATCACTTCATAAACAGTCTTAACTGGTACTGGTGAAAACTGAAGGACTTAGCCTGAAAGCAAGTGTTGATGCTTTAATAAGTAATATATAACTCTATGAAAATCTGGTGTACCTCGAAAGAATATGAAAATTTGGTGTACTGCAACCTGGCTGCTATTCTCCGCATTTTCTTCCTATCCAATAACATACAAATAACAGTTTGATCAGGTGAAAACTTTGGAATGAGCTGGAAATGAAATGATGCTTGAACAACCTTTAAAGAGCTATAACTCTATCAAAAGTTGGTGTACTGTAACCTTGAAACAATATGGGCTGCATCACCTCATAGTCTAGCTGTCCACCATGATTCAAACTGATCAGAAGAAAACTTTAGGAGAAGTTACATGTATCAGGAAACAAAATCAAGTCTAAAAAATAGTTAAAAAGTGTAGTGACTCTATCAAAATTTGGTGTACTGTAACCTTAAAACTATATTTGTTGTACCACCTCATGGTCTAACTGTCCACCAAGTTTCAACATGATCCAATGAAAACTGTAGGAGGAGTTACACGGAAACGATGACGGGTAATAAAAAAAAAAGGTTATATGGAAATGGACATAAATCATAAACATAATTTTTTATTTATCTTAAATATTAAGACAACATGCTGTCACAAACTGTCCAGACCAAGACCAAACTGTGAAGCAGCAGTCTGATCAGGATTTACAGTCTGCCATTCCGGCAGAAGTTTTAGACATCTCTCCAGGGCATTCTTTCGTGGAGATTTGAGTAAATTGACTATGATATATTTTCTACGGTCGTTCTTTCCCATCTGCTGATACAAGAAGGGCAGTTGTCAGTTTCTGGGGAAGAATGCACAAATACTGGTTAACCGCTTAAAGGACTAAGCCTGCCCAGTAAACGTGTGGCTAGGTAAATTGACCGCATTCGAAAGGACCCCACTGAGTTGACTGGGCCGTAAAACCTCAACACAAACAAATCTCTCCATGGAAACAACCTGTTCAGATGTTGCTAAAATTACCTGCATATTCATATGGTCTAGGTCTTCTCTAAAAATGCTGTGGATCCACACGCACTCATAAGAGTCAACTTTCCAGAAGTGACCCGCAATTCAACGTCACTTAACAAGTCTGTCCTTGGCTATCCAAAATGCGCCCAGTGAAGATGCTGATCAGACTGTGCAAATGTTAAGGCTGGCTAATCAGAGCTGAAAAGATAATCGATTATCAGTCCTGCCACTGTGATCGATAATCGATTAGTAATCACTCAAGATTTGGTCATAATTTAACTGTCCGTCTGAGCATGACCCTTACCATATGTTATACTATACTGTATGTATATCAAATTATGTATATGGTCAGACAGGCCTGAGCAAACAGTGTAGACCCAGATGAGATGCCGCAAATGCAGTGTCTCATCAGGGTTTACACTGTTTGCCACTCATCCAGTTATTTTAGACACAACATTGGGTAGTAAATTGTACTTGTTTATATTTTAGATAAAGTATGATAAGGAATTGAGGTGTCTGAATACTAAGGGTAAATATGGTAAAGTAACAGACACAGAAATCAAATGATCGATCATTAGCACTTTTGTAACGATAATCATTTTTGTGGAATTTATCGATCAATTAATCGATTAATTGTGCCAGCCTTAGCAAATGTACAGGCTGATCGGAATCTTCACTGGATCCTTGTCTGGATGTACATTTTCTGACCTTGTGGTTTATTTTTTCTCTTGTTCATTTGTTTGTGTTCTTTGTGTTGAGCTTTTATGGCCTAGTCAACCCATTAGGGTCATGTCAAGCGCAGTCAATTTACCTAACCACACTTCTACCTGGGCAGGCTTAGTCCTCTAAGCGGTCAACCAGTACTTGTGCATATCTTTTGTTCATTAAAATTTATTAAGGTTTAATTTCAGAATTCATTTCAATTAAAAAATTACTTATCTCGCTTATCTCCTAAAATAAAGGCAGTTTTGCCCACAAATGTATGTTCCTATTCCATAGAACCCGTTAGACCCTCAACAAATGTATAGAATGTGAAACAAGAAATGCCAATGTGCAGTGCTTATTAGATACCCACGCCTAAGAAACAAAAAATGTAAAGGATGGGAAGTAAAACAGTATGCATCCCCTTCCTCACTAATACAGTTTGCAGGGGGAGGGGGTGGGAAGGGGTGGCGGTATAATAACCAATTTAGCAGCAAACATTGGTTACTTCCCTTCTCTACATTTGTATTTAAAGTTAGTTATATTGTAATCAATTCATATATCCCATTATTTTTATCTTCTGGTGTTTAGAGTATAGTATACAATGGCAATAGCCAGTCACCTAAGTTTTACAATGGCAATAGCCAGTAACCTAAGTTTTACTACTTTAAATTTTTTATACATGACTTTACACACACACACACACACACACACACACACACACACACACACACACACACACATCTGGTATATTCACGCCTACCAAACGAATGAATGCTTAACCATCGGTTAAGAACGTGAAACAATTAGTGACATCAGTTGGGCATGCGATGACTCTGTGTTTCATGCGTGATATAAATGTTTTCAGGAAATTATCTGAAAAACGGGGAATTACATTCAACCACCCATTGATATCGGCATCTGTGGAGTAAATCTCAGACCACTCACTTCAAACATATTGGCTGAATTATTTTTCGCGTGCTGAAGGTGTACCGAAAGCCATAGAAAAAATGTGAACCGAAAGCCATAGAAAAAATGTGAAAATTTGTGGTGTTAATTGTCCTTTACTTAATTTTGTGCTTTGCTAGAAGTTCAGCATATCATCACGCACACACACTAGACACATATGATTATTTGTGTTATGGATATTTTGGTTGTCAATGCAGCATTGTTGAGAAATCGCTACGGTAAGGGTTGAAAATGAGTGGTTACATATTAGAGCTGTAAGTTTTGTTTTTATTTGGAAATCTAAAGCGTAACCACCCATTTTTCTCAACAATGCTGCATTGACAACCAAAGTATCCATAACTCAAATAATCATATGTGTCCACCATGTGTGCATGATGATATGCTGAACTTCTAGCAAAGCGCAAAATTACATAAAGGACAATAAACACCACAAATTTCCTCATTTTTTCGATTTGGTACACCTTCAGCATGCAAAAAATAATTCAGCCAATATGCGTGAAGTAGGTAGTCTGAGATTTACTTCACAGACGCCGATATCAATGGGCTGTTGAATGTAATTCCCCGTTTTTTTTCAAATAATTTCCTCAAAACATTTATATCGCTCATGAAGCACAGAAAATACAAAGTTTGTTTACATTTTTTGAGTCATTGAATGCCTAACCAATGTCGCTCTAATTGTTTCACGTTCTTAACCAATGGTTACGCATTCATTTGTTTGGTAGGCGTGACAGTCATTAAATGTGAATATAATTTCAACATGATTTACAGCTGTGTATTATTATTTCATTTGATCTGTTTGCTTTTTTTTTTTTTAAATATTACATAGCTCTTGATAAGGTGTTTTTTTTTCAACCAAAAAGTATCTATATTTTTCTTATTTCTCAATGAAAACACATGTTGTGGGTACTCATTAGAAGCGCCTCGGCAAGGCGCTTCTAATGAGTACCCACAACATATGTTTTTGTCAAGAAATAAGAAAACTTTTTACATGATACCCATCCTTATCTAGACCTATGTATTAATAATTAAATTATATGCTGCATAGCTCTAGATATGAAAACATGGATACTCATCAGAAGCCTGTCTACATGAAATCCATATGACAGCTGGACATGTCCGATAAACAATGAAAATTTGTCCAGTCTGGCAAACAATTCTGAGAATCTCAAGTAAATTTAAATCATTTACATGTATCTGTCTGGTGTCAGACATGCTTTGAAACGATTTTGAGTATATACTGGAAGCACCTAAGAAGTAATTCTCCCAATCATACTACCGGTGTATTGGAGAAATAATCCATGAAATTATGTGGTGGGTACCCGTCAGAAGTACCTCACTGAGGCATTTCTGATGGGTACTCAGAGTATGTTTTCATGTAGAAATTAACAAAAAAAAAAAAAAAAAAAAATCAACACTTTAAGAATTGATACACTTTCAGAGGGGAGGCAACTCTGTCAAAAATGTTTAGCCTACCTTCTGAAAAGGGATCTACACTGAAAGGAAAGCAAACGAGTCAAAACAGTTGTCTCCCTTTTCAAATATGGCGGAAATTCAACCAAGTGTACCACATCCTGCTAAAGTAAAGAAACACCTTAACTTGAGCTATGGTGCAGAGATCTAAAGCTGTACATGATCTTAAATGCTCCATTTTCCTCAAAAACAGACATTTTTTTAATCCAAGAAAGATTTAATAAATAGGTATATAGTATCAATGTGGCATCTGACAGTCTGTAAATTTCAGTTAGTCTCTCATTTTGAACTGGATAAAAAATGAAATGATTTTTTATCGTATCTCTGAATTAATGTTGGCAACATTAATTCAGAGATACGATAAAAACAAATCACTTCATTTCAAGAACGAGAGACTAACTGAAATTTTACAGGCTGTCAGGTGCCACATTTTATGATTGTATTAATACCATGTATCAATTTATTAAACCTTTCGAGGATAATAAAATGTCAATTTTTGAAGGATATGGAGCCTTTAAGCACAGCTACAGATACATGTACAATAGCATATTTACTGTAAGTTTTTGGACACCTCAAATCCTTAACATACTTGTTCTAATATTTGAACAAACTACAATTTACTACCCGATGCTGTGTCTAAAAATTGCCCTATGAGTGGCATCTCATCTATGGCTACGCTGTTTCAGGGATTATTCTGGCCCCAGATTTTTGTGAGAGAAAAAATCCCATTTGGACAAAAACAGTGAGAGATTTTCAAATTCAGAGAGATTTTTTTTTTCCCTCGCTCGGACAAACTGAGAATTTTTTTTTTTTTTTGTAAAGGACAGATTTTGTATGTATAAGTACCAGTATTATTATTGCTTATTTTGTAATGTACTCTAAATCAGGTTAATAAATTGTTATATATAGGGTGTTTGATTATTTTAAGTATTGTTATTTTCATGTTTACTGCAAGCGTTTATATATAAATTAGAACTTTCTGGAAAATCATGTTTACAATAACAAGTTGTTTATATTCTTGTTGGAATTTCCAGATGGAATATTCTAGATTAAGCTATTTTTGGCATGTCACAGAACATTTAAAATTTTCTTGACAAATACTGGAGAATAAGTGATGCCTCTAGTACTGTATTTTGTTTTTAGATTATGTGCTTTGATATTATATAAGGAGAGAAGATTTTCATATGAGCATCTTTGTACCCTTTCATTCTTTACTGGATTACTTAAATGTTTCATTAATTCTGGAATTAAACTCTGAATTCAGGGACTTTAAATTGTGGGATCAGAAACTGCAATTCAAAGGATTTGTTTCAGAAATTCTTCTGGAATATTTCTGAGGGATTTTGTGACATTATCTTGAAGGGTATTGTTTACTTTTATTTTTCTGTCTTGCACATTTTCTTCTTTTTTGTTATCAACAAATACTGTAAATAATTTTAAAGCTTGTTGCTGGTTTCACTTTCATTTCTTTATCGTTACGTCTGGCTCATAACAAAATGCAAACGGCTGAATAAGGGCTTCATGGGCTTGGGAGTGGGATTGTTATTCATCAGGCTCAGCTCGGTCTTGTGTTAGATCATCATCCGAATCAGGGAAGGAGAGCATGGCCACTTCAGTCGAGCTGGGTTGTGCGCGAACAAGATACTTTAACATGTTGCCCTCCTGACTGGACGGCTTCGGGGTGGATAATTTTCTTTTTTTTTTCCAAGTCAGCGGACATGTTTTTGCTGACTTGAGGTAGCGATAAAAAAAACGCTTACTTAAACTAGAGACCGACAATGAGTTTTTACGATAAAGCTTTTCAATTATACAGATTAATGACTGGTTACCTGTGGTCGTATGTGTAATGAATTTTGGTGCCACAACAATTCAGAAACCGGTCAAACAGAGCAGTCCAATAGTCTCAAAATGAACCACATGTGCAAAATAGGAACTTAATGGCGAGAAATGAGAAAAATTTAGCATGTGATTTTTTTCTCACTCTGGGAATTTTGACGCGATTTCTTTCAAAAAAATTTGAGAATATCGCAAATCGCGCCAGAAAATGATCCCTGCTGTTTGCTCAGGGCAGTCTGTCCAAATTTGTATGGTAAATATGGTAAGAAAGCAAGAATAGGCAGTAGGTTTCTACTTTCTTTGAGAAATGACAATCTTATCAAAATGAATGCTTCACCCTATCCACTAAAACACTGTTTAAAATTGTTGCAGGCAAGCGAGACAACATTCACAATTTCTTAAATTACTGTTCAGAGAAAAGAAGGCTCAATATTTCATTTCAATTGTCTTTGAGGTGACAAGGCTTGACATTTTATGTGAACTGTCTGCCCAACAGATAATTCATATAAAATGTCAAGCCTTCCTTTCTCTGAAAACAAAAAAAAATATATATTTCAGAATGCTGTCTACTGCTGTTAAGACTTAGTTCAAGAAAAAGTACCAAATTTACTCAAAGTTAATTCCATCAGACAGGCCTGAGCAAAAATAAGACTAAATCAGACGTTGCAGAATGTGGCACCTGAACAGAGCCTACAAAGTGTGCCAATCAACCAGCAGCTGAGTTATCAACCAGCAGTTGAGTTATCAACCATCAGCTGAGTTATCAGGCACATCAACAGAAAGTATAATGCACTTTATCAAGTTTTAGGATAAGTATGGTTAAGAGTTAACCTTTACCATTCTCTCCATGCTAATTCAGCAGACGACAAATTGATGATATGTTTCTTATTTTCCCAGAAAACAGAATTTGACATTTCAAGCAAATTGTCTCCAATTTGCTTGAAATGTCAAATTCTGTTTTCTGGGAAAAATAAGAAAAATATTCCAGTATAATGTCTGCTGAAAATTTTACCTAGAGTGCAAATCCTAAAGGCCTCTGAATATATAGGGCTTAGCTCCACATAAGACACTTTATTTCAGCCGAAAAGAACTGATACTTTTCTTATTTGTCAGTGAAAAAATAGATGTTGTGGGTACTCATTAGAAGTGCCTCATTGAGGCACTTCTAATGAGTACCCACAACATATGTTTTGTGGAGAAATAAAATCTATTTATCTGAACACTCTTCTGATCTGGAGTTATGATTTAGGCCAAATAAAAATTCATGTGTGTTTAGGGTAACATGCTAGAAAAAATAATTTTTGTTATTTTTTAAATCTTTTTTATGAAGAATAATACAATATTTACTAAATATATTTGGGCTTCGCACATAATTCACATAAAATTTTTCCAAGTCTGTTTGACTAGCCTTAGATGTTTCTAAAAGTACTAATTGAATGGAAAACAGTGAAGACCCTGATCAAACTGCTCCTTTAAGAGCAGTTTGATCTGGGTCAACACTGTTTGCTCAGTCCTCCTTGTCTGAATGTTTAGCATAAATATTTAATCCCAGTACTACCTATAATTTTTTTTGAGAAAACATGAAAAAAATTGCTAGGTTTCACCAGGAAAATTAAGTAGGGTAGGGTAACCCTAAACACACATATTTTTTATTTGACCTTCGGGTAAATACAGTAAGAACAGTATTTTGAAATGACTGCTAATTTGCCAGCTCAGGAAGCAAAGAATTAAAAAATGTTATGAATATGTTCACTAGCCATCATGATTGTGTCCTGTCTCAAGTCTTCATCCTGTTTTGAAAGACTTAAAAAGCGTGCTGCACACAGTGTTGCAAATATGAGTAAAAACACACACAGTACAAAGATCATGCTGTTTCCATGCTGAAACACATCTTCATGAAGTAACATCAACATAATACATGATATAAGGTTGATAGGTACACGGAAAATATTTGTTATGCTCCAACTGTGGGCCTCTGGAATGATTCTGCTCCTTAAATAACCTAATGATGGAAAATATATTCCCACTCCCACTTCAAATAAGAGGAAGGCCACAAATGATAGTCTTGCTTTAAATTCTGCTGTTCCATTGCCAGGTCGCGTTGATATGACTAATAAAATATTGGCGAGTAAGGCAATAACTGTTGCTGAGAATAATAACACTGGTACTGGAAGATTCCTACTAGACAAAACCTGGAATGCCGCTTGTCCAATCAAAATGCACACCATAAAAGATGAGAACACTATTCCAAGAGAAGGCTTCTGATGGTCTAAAATAGGCGTCCAAAGGAAAATAATCACATAAATTACACTTTCAAACAGTGCTTCTATAGCACCAATCATAAATATCATTTCTTTTGACATGATAGTTTTCAAGCCATCACTACAAGCTTTTTTGAATTTGATCTTATTGCAGCTGTAGTTCTCTGTCCAGTGAGTAGACACTATAATCCCGGCAAAGATGAGGAAGGGTATGGCAAGCATGTAGGGTGCAATAGGTCCCAATCCAAACCACTCCGATACAATGTTAGTTGACAGTCCTGCAGTGACAGCCAAAACACCATTCCATGTCGAAGCTCTTGAAAATGTCACCGAGATCCATTCTTTTGGAAAGTCATGTGTCTCCAGATGTTCATGAACATACCAGGCTTCAAATGCAGAGAAGAGAACTGATGTTGCAACACCTCCAATAATTCTCCCGATAATCAAAATACCATAACTTCTAGAAAGTTTTAAGAAACAGGACAGTGAGTATAAAACAGTAAATGAAATGCACAATTTTTTCCTTCCAAACTGATCAGCAGCTAGTGGAGCCCACATACCGATCACAACTGTGGAGGCAAATCCAAAGACATATAGCACAGCGATCTGAGCCTCCTGGAAACCATAGTACGAGTAGAGTTTATACAAGTACGGGCCTTGTAACCAGTCTGCAAACATTGCCATCAAATACACACCAAAGTAAGTTCTTTGAAACTTGAGAAACTGGGGATTATTTCCAACATCATGGTCTTTCCTGGTCCTGTATGCCCAGAACTGAAGAAGAAGGCAGAGGAGTCCCAGTACAGGGAATGTGAAGTACACAATCATCAACATATTTCTCTCCCTAAGTTCAGTTTCTGATCATTTCAGAAGGAATAAATTATTGAACATGATACAGCACACACCATGTCAGTCTGCCATCTCAACCTGAAACAGAGCACAGACACACATAAGAATGCAGATAAAAACAGAGTACAATGTAGTTACAAAGTACCAAATGAAGTGCTTTGTTTTGACCAAAAAGTATTGACATTTTTTGTATTTCTCCACAAAAAATGTTGTGTACACCTATTAGAAGAGCCACATTGAGAAACTAGAGCAAGTCGATGGCGCGCCATCGCATATCCCTGTGCCAGCACCATCGCATAACTCTGCACACATCAAAATTCCAAATGCGCTCCTCCAATCCTCATCCATAGGGCTATTACCTGTGACAGTTTCAAAGTTCTAGCTCAATAAGCTTAGGAGTTGTGTGACAATAATAAAAAAAGGACCCAAAATCCTACTTATTGACTTCTGGTGACCCCCAGACATGCCCCTGGGGCAAAATTTTTGCAAAACTGTATTCTACTCTTCATTACCTTTGATTTGATATGCAACATGACTATGTACAAAATGGATTTTGGACCCTTTGTGGGGGGCCACACCCCCTGGCCCTGCCCCCAGGGGTTACATTAAAATTTTGAAGTGTTCCTCCAGTCCTCATCCATTACTTTGAATCATTATAACTGTATATAACATGCAGAAACTGTTTAAATTTCCCATTATTCTTCTTTTTCACCTAATTTGATAGCTTTTCGTATTAATGCTGGCCATCATACTGGTATTAAATGAACATGTGTAATTGTTAACTTCAAGCCCGTTCAATGTTCTTGCTTTCTGTTTCGGTTATTCTCATTTAGTTTATGTTTGTTCTATTTTTAGATTCTGCCGATCCTCGTTATTGGGCTGAAAAGGAAGAATAATGGGAAACTATTCATGAATAGTCTCTGCATGTTATAATGACTCAAAGTAATTTTAAATATCTTTTTGCAACCTCTGTCAAATGTTCAGATTATAAAACATTGCCATTTGTTCACAAACTGGCCAAAACATTACGGTATTTACCCTTTCTCGGCCGTGGCTTTCATACCCCTGTTGAGTGGAAAATAGGATATAAAGTCATAAATAAGCAAGAAGTTATACAAATTTTTATTGTGAATACAGCGTTTTAGATATATGGTAATTTCAGATTAAAAATGTTAAAAGAAATAAGTATCTTGATCTTGTTTGAACAAATACAAAAAAAACATTATATTAGGCTCCGATTTTTCGGATTGGCCATGGCTTTTATACCAGACCTATCATATGCACACATATATAATCAGACAGTCCGAATCTGCCAGGTACTCCAAACACCTCAATTCGACTATCCTATAAGACATGGCTCACCTTATACATGTTATAGGATAGTCTAATGGGCCATTTTAACATGCATTTCTACCAGATTCATAGAACTACTGGAACATACTGAAACACCAGAACATACGGGTGATTACCGGAACACACTTCCTATATTACTTTTGTATTATTAATGTTCGCTTTTATGTCTTAATTGTAATATCAGTGTACTGGCTTTCCATGCCATGCATTTGCACAGTCTGATCAGTTTCAGAGAATTTTATTTATGAGTCACTACACTGATATTGACCTTTAGCACTCTAGGTAAAGATTCTTCCTATATTACTTTTGTATTATTAATGTTCGCTTTTATGTCTTAATTGTAATATCAGTTTACTGGCTTTCCATGCCATGCATTTGCACAGTCTGATCAGTTTCAGAGAATTTTATTTATGAGTCACTACACTGATATTGACCTTTCGCACTCTAGGTAAAGATTTCAGCAGATGACATTTTGAAATATTTCCCCGGATAACGGTTTTGACATTTTCATGTTTATCGTCCTATATGGAGTGAATCTCTTTGTTGGAATAATATGAAGTTAATAACAAAATCAATCTTAGTATATCACTCTGTCATCAGGTGAATTATATCAGAGAGTGGTAATGGTAAATTTGTATACTAAAATCGAATTTCTTATTAACAACATCCTACACACAAATAAACAGCAATTAAGTCATAAAAGCAAACAGTAATATGAATTTAGGCACTGCCTAGAAATGGGCATGGCAACTGCTTACCGTAATTTTCTGTTAGCCGAAAAGTGTTATTGTTTTTTGTTGATGCAGGACAGGGTCACAATCTGTAACTATGCAGACGAAAAAAAAATACACTAGACTTGCTCTATTTTTTATCATGATTCCCGCCAAATGTCATCTTGATAGCTATTCGTTTCCAACGAGCATCTCTTTAACGTTGACCAGCAATATTGAAGTTGTCAAGAATAAATGATCATATTTTTTTTAAACACTTTATGTAGCTTTGAAATTTCTGCAGTCGCTTCAATGAATGAAATGGAAGTTAAACGAGTGTAGGAAAAAATGTGTATGAAAATGGTTTCTGTAATACCGTGACAAAATCTGACTGGTTCTATAGTGCTACGATTATCAGCAGACACTTTGAATTATAGTATCTGATATGCTTCTGATGAACTGAGTTGAAAGCGCCAGGTGAATCATTCAAAATAAGTCGTCAGTTTTTTGCTTTTTTTTTTCATTTTTGCATTTTTATTGAAAATTATGTGTGTATATTTCTTGCTATTTAAAAATATCTTTAAAGATTCATGAAAAGAATAAAAATCATTTTAAGAAAATAACTGTTTCTCGCTAGTTTTCAATTCGCGAGATTGGTAACTTTGGCACGGTGTACTTATGTATGACTGATAGACAGGGGGACACACTGATATGCTGCAACACTATCGTGTGGAGGTGTAAAAATAGCCGTTAGCTAATGGAGCTCACAGTACAAGTTTCCCGACGATAAAAAGAAAGTTTTGCTCGTTAGCGTGAAACAAGCATGGGATTGAGCGTGGGTTTTGCGTGAAGTGTGAAGAATGGAATGCGAGGTTACGTAATCGTAGCGCGAAACGTATTACAGGCACGAGCATGACAAGCGTGGAAAGGATTAACGACAGCAGTACAATATTTCAATCACAGGTGGGCCTGTGAATACTGGTCGATTCACAGTACTTTTGCAGTAGATTTTGATCCAGAAGTTCTCATTCTGTTGACATAAAACCACGATACAATAAATAAAATTGCACATTATCTACATGTATGTGCGGTCTGGCGCAACCTGAGCCGAGTCTTCTTTGTTTTATACCATTTGGCTTATTTGTGATATCAATGCCTACGCGACAAATACAAATTGTTCATCAGGAAATTGGGATTCCTCTTCAACTTAATTAATGTCCAGTCGGCGAAGTATTTCACAATCGGGCAATAAAATGTCGTTTTGTTTTTTTTTCTGTTTTTTTTTTTGTTATAGGTTTAGATGTGACCAGCATGTAAAGTCCGACGTTAAGTGGAGTTCCTTGGTGTAATTTGACGAAATACCTGTCCGATTTTTATTTATTTATTTATTTTTCCATCCTATAGTAGTCAGCGTGGAGGTTGTATCGTCCATTCTCATGCGGATGCGTAAGCTGATCTGAGTCTGCACTAGTCGCGAAGGTCTCATTGTACCAAATGAGTTTTCCCAATCGCCGCACTCTGTGTCCCTAAAAATTAGGTTCATTCCCTTGTTCTCTTAAAATATTTACCAAAGTTGCAATGATATGTCACCGGGCGACGACACACAATTCTGGGACGTTCACATTTCCAGTATAGATTACAAAAATACAAGTGGAGATACCCAGAGGATGCAACAGTCACATTCCCTTGCCCCACATAAAAAAACCGTGTGCTTGTAACGGTACTGTCACGAGAAATCATGGTGGATACTGCTTAGAGAAAAACATACTTATGTTCGTTAAATTATAGAGAATTTTTTTCGTCAGAACTGCATATGATATGAAACTGGCATGTATTAAAAGTAGAACCTAAGTATTGGGACAGATAGGCCTATGCAAACTGTAGACTTAGATCAGACACCACAGAGAAAGAGGGAATGGAACTAGTGAGGGGGGGTGGGGGTGGGGGCAGGTCAGCAGGGAACCTGGGAATTTGGAAACACTTTTAGGACATAAGACGCGCGACCAGTGAAGACTCAGATCATCTTCCGATTTTGCCGGTTTTGGTGACAAACAGGCATGTAAACTTCAGTTCTTGAAGAGATTACAAATCTCTGGTTAAATACATCACCATTTCAGTGAAGGTTTAAATGCGTTCTGTGGCGCCTGATCTGGGTCTACACTGTTTGCTCAGGCATGTCTGTCCAAATACGTAGTGTAAGAACGGAAATTCGATCAAATCAAACCCCTTCAGAAATCGTCCAGGATCCGCCCCTGATTCATAAACAAGAGGCCCACGGGCCACAGGTCGCTCACCTGAGTGATCTAGCAACTGCAGATATGCAGATGTTATGCAACATTTTCCAGTCCTGTCATCGCAACTAATATAAAGATCATAATTTAAGCAGTTCTTAATTTTGAAGAAGAATATATAAGGCATGACAGTCAGTGGAGCGTGATCACTTGAACAAACTCTCAATCACATTTCAACAGTAGGATCAATGTGAAATTTGATGTGGTTTCTGAAGCATCAGGATTTTATACATTTAATCAGCTCAGTGGCAGGGAAATATAATAAACATAAATAAGATGGCAGCCATCTTAGATTTCGAATCAGAATGATTTTAGCTACTGTTCATCTACATGTCACCTCGATACTTCCAATGAACTTTGAGTCAATAGCCCTTTCGGTTCAGGAGAAAAAGTTCAAAACTGATTTTCAAAATGGATGCCATGGCCGCAATTTGATATTACCTATCACAATGATTTGAGCTATTTTTTTTATCTACAAGTCACCCCAATGCTTCCTACCAAGTTTTGAGTCAATTGGCCTTTCAGTTCAAAAGAAAACGAGAAAAATAGATTTTCAAGATTAAGGCCACCATCTTGAATTTCCGACTGGAACAATTTTAGCTATTTTTATATCTACAAGTCATCCTGATGCTTCCTACCAATTTTCAAATCAACTGGCCCTTTGGTTCAGGAAAATAAGCGAAAAAAAGAGTTTCAAGATGGCCGCCATGGTGGCCATTTTGGATTTCCGATCCAAACAATTTAAGCTATTTTAGATCTACAAGTTACCCCCATGCTTCCTACCAAGTTTCGAGTCAAATGGCCTTTCGATTCAGGAGAAGAAGCGAAAAATATATTTTCAAGATAGCTGTCATGGCGACCATCTTGGATTTCTGATGGGATGATTTTAGCTATTTTTGATCTACAGGTCACCCTGCTGCTTCCAACCTAGTTTAAAGTCAATGAGCCTTTCGGTTCAGGAGAAGAAGTGAAAAACAGATTTTCAAGATGGCCACAATGGCGGCCATCTTCGATTTACGAGTGGCACGATTTTAGCTATTTTTTATCTACAAGTCACCCTAATGCCTCCTACCAAGTTTTGAGTCAACCGACCTTTCGGTGCAGGAGAAGAAGCGAAAAATAGATTTTCAAGATGGCGGCTATGGCGGCCATTTTGGATTTCCGATCAGAACGATTTTAGCTATTTTTGATCTACAAGTCACCCTGATGCTTCCTACTAAGTTTGGAGTCAATTGACTTTTGGGTTTAGGAGAAGAAGCGAAAAAAAGATCTTGGATTTACTATCGGCACGATTTAGCTATTTTTGATCTACAAGTCACCCCTCTGCTTCCTACCAAGTTTGGAGTCAACTGGCCTTTGGGTTCAGAAGAAGAAGCGAAAAATAGATTTTCAAGATGGCTGCCATGGCAGCCATCTTGGATTTCCGATTGGCACAATTTTAGCTATTTTTGATCTATAAGGCACCCCAATGCTTCCTACTAAGTTTGGAGTCAACTGGCTTTTGGGTTCAGGAGCAGAAGGGACAAATAGATTTTCAAGATGGCGGCCATGGCAGCCATCTTGGATTTCCGATCGGCACGATTTTAGCTATTTTTGATCTACAAGTCACCCCTATGCTTCCTACCAAATTTTGAGTCAACTGGCCTTTGGGTTCAGAATCAGAAGCGAAAAATAAATTTTCAAGATGGCTTTTTTTTAGCTATTTTTTTATCTACAAGTCAACCGGAAGCTTCCTACCAAGTATCGAGTCCATTGGCCCAGGGGCGTAGAAGAAGTAGGCTTTTAAAGCAATTGTTGACAATGCACAACCCACGATGGACGACGGATATTGATTGACCACAATAGCTCACCATGAGCACTTCCTGCTCAAGTGAGCAAAAAATTTGAGCAAATTTGGCTCACTGGCTTCAGGGGAGAGGTCCTTTGAAATTCTCAACAATTTTCTTATTCAAATGTATGGGGCTCATACAAATGCATAGGGAAGCATACTTGACCTTGTCGTAAAAAAGTCAAATGTCAACGTACGACAATTCTTTTAGCAACTTTGGTAGACCTCTCGTCCCCGACGATTTGTGCAAAGATTCAGCCCCAAGGCATTCTCTGTTCTGGAGAAGAAGATTTCTAAACGTTTTTACCATATATGGGCATGGCGGCCATCTTGGGCAATGGACCGTGACAATTTTAGCAATCTTTTGTTTCCCCACCCAAAGGTGGCTACGTATGAAATTTGAGCAAAATTGGCTCTGAGCCTTCAGAGGAGAAGTCGTTTGAAATTCTCAACAATTTTCCCATTCAAATGTATGGGGCTCATACAAATGCATAGGGAAGCAAACTTGACCTTGCCGTAAAACGGTCGCACGTCAACGTAAGACAATTCTTTTAGCAGCCTTGGTAGATCTCCTGTCCCCGATAATTCGTGCAAAGATTCAGCCCCAAGACATCCTCGGTTCTGGAGATGAAGATTTTTAAAGGTTTTTACCATATATGGGCATGGCGACCATCTTGGTCAACCGACCGCGACCATTTTAGCACTTTCGTTCCCCCACCCTAAGGAGGCTCCATATGAAATTTGAGCAAAATTGGCTCAGCAGCTTCAGAGGAGAAGTTGTTTGAAAATGTTAACAGACGGACACACACACGGACGACGGACGAAAAATGATCACAATAGCTCATCCTGAGCATAGCTCAGGTGAGCTAAAAAAAATGCTGTGTTCGACTTGTAAAGTTCATTATCAAGGCATATGCAATTAGATCCCTTTAAACAGTAAAACCTAGAGTGAGGGCCTTACCCCGCATTTACCTGGGTATAAATAAATATTGGCACTGTTATTCTTTTACATCATCTATATATTGAGAATATTAGGATTAATAAAACACCCAGAAAATGCAACAGTCACAAAACAACATTCTTTCCCTTGCCCCGCATGAAGAAACCACGTGCTCGCAGCGGTAACGTCACGTGAAATCGTGGCGGGAAGCCGCTTCGGGAGAAAAACAAACTTAATTTATAGAGCCTTTTCTCGACAGAAATGCATACAAAACTGGCATGTATTAAAAATATAAAGAACCTAAGTATTGGGACAGCTAGGCCTATGCAAACAGTGCAGACCCAGATTAGAACAAGGGAATGAAACTAATTTGGGGGAACAGGAATCATGCCAATTTGGAAAACACTTTTAGGACAATGAGACCTGTGCGATCAGTGAATACTAAGATCAACCTGCGAATCAGTCTTCACTGTTTGTATGAGCTTCTCTGGCCTCTGGGCTTTTCAAGATCATCCTCCGAATGTATGCGTTTCTTAATTAAAGACAGTATTGATGTCTTCAGAAGGTGTCTTTCACAGGTATTCCTGTATTTTTCACGGGTCTTCCGGTATTTCGGTGGTTTCGGTAAGTCGTGTGACTGTTGCCTTGTTCCCTAAACATAACTGGGTGTTCCATTGTCCCAAAGAAAACCCCGTGTAGCCCCACTCACTCGAGCACATAACATGGGCCTGAATAAAGCTCCATCTGCAAAATTACCGGATTCTGTGGCTCAGTCTGGTCCGGCCACACAAGTGTCCGGCATGGTCATTTTTACTTAATGTGCCATAGAAAACAAAACGAGCACACAAAAATCACAAAGAGAATCAAAGATCTGCCCCCGTTCGATGGATTACGTATTTGTGTTTGGTATTCCTGTAATTACCTTTTCTCGTGCAATTACCACACCCACTCAATATAAATGATGTACCCTGGTAAAAGACAGGAAATTCTTACTCAGGTGCAGCAACCGCAGGTGTCAATATAAATTTACTTAAAGGGGCACTTCTGCTATCAAAGAGGCACTGAATCAATAAGACAGCCTATGTGAAAAAGGTGTCTGTCATATAAAAACACACTTTACTTTACGCACACAAGGGAGAGGGGGGGGGGGGGAGAGAGAAGCTAATGACAATTCAAATGAGTGACTGAGTGTTTTTCGTCCAACTAACAGTTAGGTCATTGAGAGATGGGGGCCTTAGTTTAAAGTCTCATATGAAAGACTGAAAAATTTAGTTTTTATAAGTAAAACTTATTTTAACAAGGATACCCACCACAGACTTAACTTAGTGCATTTCCCTTATTCCCCGCAAAGAATTTTATGGATCGATCTGTATGGTTCGGTACTCCGTAGTATCAGTACCGGCAATTACCCAGTGAACAAAAGCACGCGAAAGCACACGGACTTCACGGGTACTTCAGAAATTCCCTTGCCCTCAAGATGGAGGGGTCGGGAGTAGGGACTCTGCGTTAAGTCTGTGGTGAGTATCCTTGTTAAAATAAGTTTTACTTATAAAAACTAAATTTTAACTGGAGTCTCCTCACCACAGACTTAACTTAGTGCAGAATCAGCCTTGGTGGGAAGGAATCTTTAACCATCATACAGAACGATCCTTTTATCCAGGGATAAATCCTGTGGAAACTTAGAATTCTAAGTTCATAAAATAATGGAAATTAAGTAAGAAACTAAATTTCCACTACTCTATCCCTGGAAACAGCACTATCATATCCAAGTACCTTTGAATCTGTCTTGCTAGGACTCAGACGATAGTCTCTCAAGATTAGCATCGAGGATGAGAAAGACCTGACTGGCCCCCCACCACTTTTTGAGCAGAAACCACTGGACCCATCAGTCGTAGGTTCTCTCCTTGTGTGTTTAAATCTCGTTGATAGAACTTGGCAAAAGTCGAACGAGAAGACCACACAGCAGCTTTGATAATATCCTCAATCGGGATTTTATTCATATAAGACCAAGAAGCCGAAAGAGCCCTTAACTCGTGAGCCTTAATCTTAAGCAAAGCTATCTTAGACTTAGACAATTTCTTATAAGCTAATCTAATGGTATAAGAAATCCATCCGGAGATAGATCCCTTAGTAATATCATGATCTCCCTTCAAGGGAAGAAAAAGCCTTTTTCTGTTTTTTCGGATAGGCTCGGTCACTTTCAAGTAACGTTTCAAAGCCCTAACAGGACATAAAAGCCTGTTAAAGTCATTAAATTTAATTGTTCTGCCTAAATTTTGAACCAAAATATCATCCGGGCAAACGGATGGTAATTGATTTTTTGCCAAAAAGCCCGTTTGTGTCCTTAAAGAAACCGAACCATCTGACTGATCGAATCTGAGATGTCCTGAATCCATGGAGAAAGCATGAATCTCACTAACACGTCTCGCTGTTGCCAAGGCAAGCAGAAATATGGTTTTTAGAGTGAGATGGAACCTAGAAGCCTTATGCAACGGTTCAAATGGTTCAGAACATAATGAAGAAAGGACACAAGAAAGGTCCCATTTTGGAGCTAAAGACCTTTCAACTGGCCTCTGTAATTCAAATGACTTGATAAGTTCAGAAATGACATGATCAGATCCAATGTTGTTGTCAGATTTAAACTTCAAAGTATTAGAGATAGTAGATCTGTAACCTTTGATAGTACTGACTTGACATTTCTTCTCCTGGAACAAATGTAGCAGAAAGTCTGCTACTTCCGAAGGAGTGGCCGAGAAAGGATGAACTTCCCTTTGCAAACACCAATCGGAAAAAACTTTCCATTTGGCGTCATAAACTCGTCTGGTAGACGATCGCCTTGCTTCAGCTGCGTGTCTGGCAACGTTCACCGAAAACTTTCGATCTCTGATCGATCTGCGGATAAACTCCAAGCATGAAGTTTTAAGCTTCCTACGTTTTCCCTGACAAATTTCTGACCCAATTGTGTCAACAGATTTTTGTGCGAGGGAATCTGAATGACCGGTGCTACTACTAACTGAAGAATGTCCGGAAACCAAGACATTTCGGCCCAAAGAGGAGCTATCAACACTATGTTGCAGTGATGTTGGTGAATCTTGTTGATTATAGCTGGAATCAGAGCAAACGGAGGAAACGCATAAGCGTGCATTCCGTTCCAGTTCATTGACATTGCATCTATCGCCAGAGCCTTTTCGTCTGGGATAGGAGACACATAGATTGGTAACTTCTTGTTGAGACGAGTCGCAAACAGATCTATGTTTGGAAAGCCCGTCATCGACAGAATCGAGTTGCAAATCGTCTGATCCAGAGACCATTCTGTCGAAATTGGTTTGGAAAGACGACTTAACCGGTCTGCAAAAATGTTCGATTTTCCTGGTATATGTCTCACCAGAAGATTTATTTCTTTCTGATTGCACCACTGGAGTGTCACCCATACCTCCATGCACAGAGATGGAGAATGGGTGCCCCCTTCTCTCTTCAGATACGAAACTACCGAAGAGTTGTCTGTGGCAACCATAACTGTTGAATTGGAGACATATTGGTGACATTGTTTTAGAGCTAGTAATATTGCTTTCATCTCTAAAACATTGATATGAAGAACTGATTGGTCTGGAGTCCAAACTCCATGAAACAGCAGTCCTTCCGGTTCGAGATGGGCTCCCCATCCGGAGAGGCTCGCATACGTGAAAAGACTGTGTGTTGGTAGAGACGGTTTCAGTGTTACACCCGAGATGAAACGTCCCTTGTTGTCCCACCATTCCAAATGCTACCTGATAGGAGCATTGAGAAGAATGGGATACTCTAAGGGAAGCACATGAGGTTTGCATTGTGCAAACAGAGCCATTTGAAGTGGACGTAAGTGTAGCTTACCCAATACTACAAATTGAGCTGCAGCACTTAGTTTTCCCAGAAGAGACAGAAAGACTCTTGCTGAGACCTGTTTCTGTTTCTTGAAACACAGTAACAGATCCAGAATGCCCTGTACTCTGTCTAATGGCACTCGAACTATGTTCTTGTGTGTTAGGAATTCCATTCCTATGAACACAAAGTTCTGAGACAGACCCAAATCTGACTTTTCTTCGTTGATTATCAGTCCTAGGGACATAATCAGTTCGATTGTAAACTGTCGGTCTCTCAGAATTTCTTGACGAACCTGATTTCTGACCAACCAGTCGTCCAAATATGGAAACAGAACAATTGCCCTTTTCCGTAGATATGTTGCTATGGCAACCATCAAACGGGTGAAAACATAGGGACTTGTCGCAAGGCCGAATGGAAGAGCCTTGAATTGATAAGCCTGACCCTTGAGACAGAAACGGAGATACTTCCGAGACTGCCGGTGAATAGGAACATGTAGATAGGCATCTGTCAGATCTAGTGAGAACGCCCAGTCGTTGGGTTGAATCGTCTGTCTGACCTTGTTGGCTGTCTCCAATCTGAACGACTGAATATCCAGAAAAGTATTCAGTCTGGACAGATCTATTATTAGTCATAATTTCCCGTTCTTCTTGGGAACCAGGAAAATATGAGAATAAAAGCCTGGACCTTCCGGTTTATTCTTCTCCACTGCCCCTTTGTGTAGAAGTTTGTTGACCTCTTTTACTAGAGCCAGACTTTCGGTCTGTTGAAGAAAAATTGGAGTTGGGGAGAGGAAGGGTTTGTTTACAAATGGAATTTTGTACCCTTTTCTTACGACAGAGAGGACCCATGAGTCCTCTGTTATTTCTCCCCAAGGATTTTGAAAGTGGGCCAACCGTTCTCCTACTGGAAGGTCCTTTCGAGGACGGGACAGTGGAGGAAGCATATCATTGTCGTGTAATGTTGGAGGCACCTCCTCGGGAGGGGGTGTGTTGACCCCTTCCATGAGAGCCAGAGCCTCCACGACGAGGGCCTCTTCTAGGACCACCTCGATCCCTGCGATTCGGAGGTCTAGAAGAAGAAGAAGAAGAAGAATCCCTGTGATCAGAAGATTTGTTTGGGCGTTTCGGAATTTTAAACCGAGAAGAAGAAGCTTGACTACTCTGTGCAACAGAGGAAGCTATAAAACTCTGTTGCTGAGATTCAGAATTTGATTTCTGAAGTGGAGCAACCTGACCGCCGAACAGGAATTCAGAGAAGATTGGAACTGAACGAAGTTTATTCTTCGTCGCTTCCGTCAATATCTTAGACCTTTCAATGGCAACCTCCCTCCTGGCTTGCAGGAGTTCTACTGTCAGAATCACTGCCATAGAAGAGGAATGCTTAAGGCAGCTAACAATGGAACTGAGCAGTCTCTTCAGCATAGGAGCATCCAAATTGTCTGATTCTAGAGCTTTGACTGATGCCGCAGTGAAAAGGTCTGCATACGAGTTAATAGTAACCATATTCCTAGCCTGGCGCTCCATGGTTTCCAAACTCTTGACTGGAAAATTAACGTTTCCAGAGGATGCCAAATCTAGCAGAGATGCATCCTTATCAATTTTAGGTACACTGGTGGGAAATAACTGACCATGTGACCGGTAGTATTTCATAACAATACCAAGCTCTCTTTCCAAAGATTGATTGGTAACCCAACCAGGTTCAAGTTTTACTTTTTTGTCGATAAGAGACTGGAAGACATTCACAACATCTTTTATCAGCAAAGACTGAGGAAGAGAAGCTGAGTTCTTATCCTCAGTAGGATTTAATGCATCCAAAGTGGACCTAGGCCTCTGAATAGTCTCAGAAGACTGTTTCCTAGGACAAAATTCAGGAGGTAATAAATTCATGACTTCCTGAATTGCCTCGGCAAAAGAAATGGTAGCTTCCTCTTCCTCCTCGGAATCCGAAGTACCTCTATCAAAAGACTGTTTCTTCAATGGTTTGAAAGAGGCTTTACGAGGTGAACTAGTTCTGCTTTCACCTTCGAAATCATTCTTGTCCACTATAATTGAGAGGTCATCTTCTCTGTCAGATTTAGAATGAGCTCTTTGAGACATAGTCTTGTGACTACAATCTCTAGATGAAGATCTTGCACGACCTCTATGGCGAGAGCCAGAAGAGTGCTTATGTCTCTTGTGCCTTCTATAAGTAGAAATAGAACGGCGTCTGTGAGACTTTTTCCTCTTATGGTGCCTGTTTCTATCTGAAGAAGTTGACCACTCAGAACTGACAGACTCAGATCTGGATCTGGAAGACGAGCCGTAAGAACTGGGGCTCGTATAACGATGATGCCTCTGGCGTTTAGATCTAGAATATTTGTGCTTTATCTTAGACCTATGCCTTCTAGAGGAAGAATGGCGATCTCGAGAATAAGACCGATGACAAGATCGGGAACGATATGTCCGGCCCGGAGATCGATGTCGAGATGACCTGCCCGGTGACCGGTGTCGAGATGACCGGCCTGGTGATTGGTGTCGAGATGCCCGATCCTGTGACCGGTGCCAAGATGACTGGTCCGGTGACCGGTGCCGAGATGACCGGTCCGGGGATCGGTGTTGTAAAAACCGATCCTTAGACTGAGGCTGAGATGACCGGGCGGGTGAAACCCGGCCCGGTCAGATTCAGAAGAATCTCGACCAGAGGAAGAAGAATCATCCCTTAACACGTGGTCGGATGATCTGCTAATCCTCTTGTCCGCAGACATGTTGGTAGTGGAACCACCAATTGGATCTACAGGAGTTACCTCCGTAGAACGAGAAGTGTCAGTCAGGAGATTTTCCCGGTTCTCCCGGTAATTCTCCCCTGAGGCGGACTTAGACTGAGAAGAGTTCTCAGACTGGGACTGCCTGGATACAGTCCCGGAGCCAGGTTGACGGATGTCATTGCTACCCTCAACAGTTTTAGAAACTGTGTCTCGGGAAGAGGTTCCCTTCTTGTCCATCTTCTTCTTGTCCATCGCAACCTTCCTCTGAACGTAAGAACTTCTATTAGAAGCTAGTGTCCAAATCGAGCTAGGCCACAGTTTACAGATCTGGCAGCGCTGCAACGAGAGCAAGCAAAACATCTAGGATGATTGTCCCAAGAGGCTTTCAAATGTCCGCAGCTACCGCGAACTTGGGACATAAGAAGGGCAAATCGTAAACAAAACTGTACTAATAAATGAAGTCACGAAAAACTGTGACAACAACTGAGAACCATAAGTTAAAAAGCAGAAAATCCACTAAATTTAACTAAAGTAAAGGAAAGCAAATACCAACATTCCAGCGGGGAAAAAAAACAGCGTACCATCCGAATAAACACTAAAGAATTGGAAATATATATCCAAAACATAGAAACACATCCGAAATGGCGACACGCAAAGGGAATTTCTGAAGTACCCGTGAAGTCGGTGCGCTTTCGCGCGCTTTCGTTCACTGGGTAATTGCCGGTACTGATACTACAGAGTACCGAACCATACAGATCGATCCATAAAATTCTTTGCGGGGAATAAGGGAAATGCACTAAGTTAAGTCTGTGGTGAGGGGATCGAACTCATGACCCCTGCATGGGTTACAAGGTGAGCAGCTTTACCACTACACCACCGAGGCACCCTTTCCTAATATGTCATACTGTTAAATATCTAATAAATGGGTCGCAGGCATTGCACCATGCCCCGCCACTGCACTAACATCAAGCAAGTGTCATCTCTGTCTTATCTCTGTTAATAAATTAATAAAGTTTCAAGAAAATATCCTGAATTGTTTTCAAGTTACAGAGCGAACACAAATATATTACAGAAATCACTATGATATTTTCGATGTTCAAAGGGCCATGACTCCAAAAGTAGGCTCACTCGTCAAAGTATATGAAAGAAAAGAAGGGCAGTTGTCAGTTTCTGCTGAAATGAATAACAGCTAATGTCTGCCTGCCCCGGAAATGTGTGCGGGCTCGATAAGACCGAAATAGTGTTGATTGGGCCGTCTATGTTGGTACAAGGTTATCATGCCTGAAGTATAATTTACAATGTATGTACATTGAATATGAGCCCGCGCCGGACAAAACCTACAATACTACAATGTATGTACGACCAGCAAAGACTCAGGTCAGTCTGTGCATCGACCCACTATAATATAAAGCAAGCTTCTTGGATAGCCCGGAGTCCACAGGTGCATACTGTATGATCATCCAAGGGTCTGATCAGAATGTGCTATTGCAGTCGCACTGTTGATCCCGCTTTGGACAGCCTGGCTATCAAAGGTAAATGCGATCAGCGAATGCTCTGATCAGAATGTGCAGTTGCGCAGACTCACCCGAGTATTCGCTTGTCGCACAGGACGTTTTGTTACATCCAAAGATTACAGGAGGTACATCTGATTAGCGAAGGCTCTGATCAGACTACTGATGTGCAGGCTCAGAGTGTGCAGACTGATCTGACTCTTCGTACAAATTTTATTGTTGGTTTTGCCATAACCACACACGCGGCCGCGACGCGTATATTGTTTGTGCAAACCTTAACGCAGCACTCTGAGTAAAATTTTCAACAGGCATTTTGAAATATATTTCTCATTCTTCAATTTGACATTTCATGCAAATTGTCTCCATTGCATGAAATTTCAAATCCTGTTTTCTATTGCATGAAATGTCAAATCTGCTGTTTTCTGGGAAATAAAAAAATAACGAATTTGTCGTCTATTGAATTAGCCCAGAGTGGTAATCCAGAAGTTTCGTATTCGATACCCGGGAGCACCAAGTGTTGTGTCCTTGAGCAAGACACTTTATCTTCATAACTTAGTATTGGTTTCTACCCAGGAAGACTCTGCCTAGAATGTCCGCAAGGGTATATAATATATATCATTTTGAAGACGCTTCCCCATCGATGTTAGGTTTATATGTGCGTCTGTTTTACTCGTTAAATAAACAGAGGTCTTGGTTTTGCATATCGGATGCTGAAGACACAAAAACAGAACACTTTACATGAGAATGAAAGTTCTGAAGAGTACTCTGTAAGCCTTTAAATATAATGTTCTAAATGTATATACTGTGAGCAAATAACATAATATTTATTTGTACCCTGATAAATGCCGGGTAAAGTCTTCACACTGCAGGTTTTACTGTTTTGAGGGAGCTAACTGCAACTGACTAAATGGAGCGGGAGCTAACTGCAATTGCTTTACGAGTCGGGGCCCATGCGAAATAGGATGGAGAGGGGGCATGCTTATTACATAAGCTGTTAACCAGTACACTGAACACCCTTCCGTCAGAAACTTGTAACTGCCAATCTTGAAGCAGTAGAAGGAGCGAAGGACCATAGCAAATACATGTGTGTTTAATAATAAATTGCTACAATCTGTAGGGATCAAATCCGCGATCAGGTCTTGCGTTCCATTCCCGCCGGTGCGATAACATTCTTTCCAATAAAAAAGTCAGTGCTAACAACTTATAGTTTGAAAGGCGGCATATCATATTTGCATGAGGATAAAGAGAATGAACATTCCAGAGAGAAAGAGAGAGAGTTTGCAAACATTACAAGATTCTTGTCCATCCATTTTAGGTGCATCCGGCTATGAGATTTAGGTATTGCTAGAGAAAATATGGCTAAACTGGTCTTTTTTGGCAAAAGTGAAGACCCTGATCAGACGCCGTTTTCTATAATCTCGATAGGACTCAAATAACTTATGTTGAAAGAGACATAAGACACCAAATCACCAGCATCATTAAGTGGTGATCCAAATGGACAGCCCTAACCCTGGTCCAGTCATCATGATCAACCGCTGAGGCCTCGATCCGAGAAGTGTAGATACTTTTCAGCCTGTCCGTTTCTGCCTCCCATGTCAAATGAAATGTATCCATACTCCTTAAGGCCCACCTTAATCCTTGAAGTGCTCATTTTTTTTTCTTTATTTTCCAGTGCAAATAACGGGGCAAATAAGGCATGACATTACAAGTGAACTGTTTGCTGGGCAGACGATTCACATGGGAAGTTCTGCCTTTTTGCTGTAAAATACTGAAAACAAATCGGCATCTGCTCTAAAATTTTCAGCAGCACTCCAGGGGTTCAAGCAGTTTTCTTGGCAGCAGCAGCACGTGCTAACCTTGAAAATAATGAGTGAAAGGTGGGAATTTCCGACTTTGGAAGAAACGCATGATAAATTGGTAAACCCCCCACAAAAAAAAAACAACAATATGATGGTTTGAAAAGGGACATTTCTGCTGCTAAAGTGACACAGGAAAAATGAGCCAGTCTGAATATAGAATATGTCAGGTTTAGGGGAAAACGTGACTGTCAGCATCTGTACATTCTGCTAAGATTCTTCTAGGGAACTTGTAGAATATGTAGGGCCAACAACGAAGACCCTGACCAGATTGTGCAGATTGTTTTGGGGCTTCGCTGTTGGGAAGAATAAAATTACAACACTACAAAATCACACATTCATCACGTAAACATGCCTATATAATTTTGACCCCCTTAAACCCCACTTTTATATAGTAAAACTGGGGTTTACAGGGGTATACATTATTTTTCTTATTTCTGCTCAAAAACATAGATTGTGGGTACTTGTTAGAACCACCTCATCTGAAAATTTTCAGTTTTTGGAGGTAAAATTTTCTATATATTTGAATAGACGTGCTTTCGTAATGACTTTGTTGTTTATTTGTGTTCTGAACTAAACATAATAAGAATTATAAATCATCTTTCTATATTGTTGTATATGTGTGTTAGGAGAAATGTGCAAACACTTTTTTATATTCAAAATTTTACGTTCAGATAACTTGAGCATTTTTTACCCGAGCATGCGTAAGGTGAGCCTGGATAAGAGTGGAAGTTAGCGAGAGCGTGATCATTTTCATGCTACACGATATCCCAGCGCGAGTTGAGCGCGGATTTAGCATGGGTTTAGCGTGGGATAAGCGCGGGAATAGCGTGGGATTTAATCTTTTTCGCGATCGTCCCTGAGAGCGAACGATATAACCATCGTGATCCTGTACTGTATACCCCACCCATCATTCTATAGTGACGAAAAAAAAAAAAAAAAACTTCCTAAAACAGGCTAAGTGACGTGTTATTGCTGCACATTAAACTGCTTTTCCAGTTCATTTCAAATAAAATTATATATTCAAAATCACATACTTAAATGTCTTTTTCCCAAAACGATAACTTTTCCAACGAATGCGTGGATTTTTTTTTTTTTTACCCGGAAGTTGTTGGTTGGCAGGTAAAATGCAAAATTAAAACGTTACAGAAAACAAATGTCTGACGAAACGAAGAAGATATTTAGAATAGAACAGAAGGGAATATGCCTGTGGTCAGGAATCTGCCTCACTCCCTCCCTATCTATCTATCTATCTATCCCGCCCGTCCGTCCGTCCATCCATACATCCATCCATCCATCTATCCACCCATCTATCTATCTATCTATGCTACAAACTTGGTATACATGATCATTAAACCAACTCGGCGGAGGGTATGTGGGTGGGGTTGGGGTGGGGTGGGGGCTTCGATATGGTACAGACGTGCGGCTGGAATTTTTATGACCCTACCTGTATTCATATATTCGGCAAATATTAAAATATATACCTATTCATATATCTATTTGTAAAAAGGCACCCTATTCATATACTACTATGAGGATTTCATACATTTCAAGTTCTTTTACACTAGATCTCGCTGTACCGATTCCCCCACCACCCTCTCTCTCTCTCTCTCTCTCTCTCTCTCTCTCTCTCTCTCTCTCTGTGTGTGTGTGTGTGTGTGTGTGTGTGTGTGTGTGTGTGAGAGAGATCGACTGATCGATTTCAACTCCAAATGGAAGTATATACACTAGCTTATCAATCTGTTCTTGATGTTAAAACAAATAAATTAACTGCAGTAATCTCAAGAGTCAGTGTTGCTTTGATATCTGTTGCTAGATGAAAAAACAGATAAGAGGGCTTTCTATATACAAAGCAGGAAGAAAAAAGACCTAATCATATACAAAGAGCATGAAAACCTTATTAATTGATACATCTATATTTTTAAAGATCAAAAAACGAGGGCTATTCGAGCGGCAAGTCTGTATCATATCTATTAATGGGACAACCTCACCCCTTCCGTGGGCCAACTCAGGAAGGTCAGCCCTCTGCTATGGTGTAGTTTATAATTTCTGGTCTTTTATGATCATTGATTCCATTCCAGGATTCTTGAAAATGTCTATGAGGGTTACTGATGAGGTCTCCTTGGCCGAACTAGCTAGTTTGGTCCAGAAATCTTGATACTTTGGTTGTTTTCAGCTTTGTGAGTGTGCTGATTGCCCTCAAAGGTAATTCCTTTTAGAATTTATTTATCTTCTCTACAGCTGGCGTTAGTGACGTGTGGTGACCGCAAAAACGTCTCTTCGTACTTCATCGAGCTCATTCTGGAATTCTTGAACATTTCTATGAGGGTCACTGATTAGGTCTAATTGACCGAAACCATGAGGGTCACTGATGGAGCGTAATTAGCCGAAACTAGCCCGGAACAGAAAATTTGGCACTTTGACTGTTTTCAGGCATTGTGAACGTGTTCATTGCTCTCAAAGAGCATTCCTTTCAGTTCCTTGATCAGAGTTCCTTCTCTGGGTGCACATACTACCTTGTACAAAATGCTGTGTTCCGGCTAACTGTTGTTGTTATTACCGTACTTATTCTAAATATTTAGATAGACATGAGCAAATAGTGCAGGCCAAGATTTAACGCCGCATCAGGGTCTACAGTGGTTGCCTTCCATCCAACAGTCCACGGGACTCTCTGAAATACTTCGAGATATCCGTCGACATATCAGACTTGCAGAATTAAGGAAAACTAAATCGAACTACCACATTTCACAAATGAATATGTAACTTGACTCCTGAAGTCAGAGATATATTGAAAATATTGTGGGAAAGACAAGAAATTTCTCCTCTTTTCCACAATATTGTGTTACTTGTTGTTAGATTTGCATGTTTAAACAGGGGCCAGATTTTCACTTCGAGATAAGCGCTTATTCGAGATAAGCGAAGTCGAAATAACGATAGTCAACTGTACCTACATTCATGTAATTTCAAAGTAATCCATCCCCGAGGCCTAGATCTAATGTTGTGCAACGTCGGCATCTCAAAGTGGATGCAAGGTCTACTTAAGGAGAACTGATACATTTTCTGGGAAGGTAACTCAATCCAAATGCTTTGCCTTCCTTCTGAAAACAGGTCTATCATAAAAAGAAATAATTTGCTCTCAAAGGGAGTTTGGTATGCAGGAAAGCAAACAGGAAGGGAAGTCACAAGTACCCAGTCCTCTTAACTCTTTCGGCGCCAAATTTCAGAAGACATTTGTCGTCTGCTTTGTTTCTTAACAAACTGTCGTTTAGAAAGAAATTTATATGTTAAATTGAAAGACTGAATGTCTAACAGCGTAGATCCTGATATGAGCCATCTCATCTGGATCTAAGCTGTTTTCAAAAGCCTATTATTATCGCCTGTGGCAGTGAAAGAGTTAAAGTGCCATATTCCTCAAAAATAGACATTTTATTATCCAAGAAAGGTTTAATAAATTGATATATGGTATTAATAAAATCATAAAATGTGGCACCTGACAGCCTGTAAAACTTCAGTTAGTCTCTCGTTCTTGAAATGAAGTGATTTTTTATCGTATGTCTAAATTAATGTTGCCACTATTAAATTCAGAGACACGATAAAAGATCATTTCGTTTTCTATCCAATTAAAAAACGAAAGATTAACTGAAATTTTACAAACTGTCTGATGCCACATTTTATGATCGTATTAATACTAAATATCAATTTATTAAAGCTTTCTTGGATAAAAATGTCTAGTTTGAAGAATATGGAGCCTTTAAAGTGTGAAAGCAAACGCTATCAAATCACAACTCCAGAATGACACACACATCTTTAGGCAACAGACAGAAAATTGTCGGAATAACAGACGAATCCATGAAACAAATTGAGTACATAAGCTTCGTGGACGGAAATTCTAAGTCAAAAAAAAAAAAAAAAAAATAGCACTGTTTCTGTCGAAAATCCAAATGGACAAGCACATCTTCATATTAAAAGGAGAAAAAACTTTAAACTTCAAGTGAACTAGATGTAAGATGTAGCAGAAATTGCCTGCAAAAGATATGGGATGGACTTTTGAAATCCTAATCAGAAAAGTCAGCACTCGCGTCGACACAAACAAACAAACAAACAACAACAACAGCCAAGGAACTTCACGTCATACAAAGATAATCTTCCAAATTTCAGACCATTCAGATAAATGACATAAGCGATATTGGAAAGACAAGCTTTGTAGATGGAAATGCTGAAAAGATGTCGCTCTGTCAAGATATTCGAATAAAAACCAAGATCAGGTGGTGAAAGTTGTCACGTCACAGGATGAAAATCCAAAGAAAATCAATCGAACCATACAAGGAAAAGGACGACGGGTGAAATAATAGAAATAAAGTTTCTACGTGTTGAACAACAACAACAACAAAATACTCTGATGAAAGAAGTAGGAGGAGCTTTGCCGACAAAAAAAAAACAACAAAAAAACAAAACAAAAAAAAAAAAAAAAACAAACAAAAAAAACCAAAAAAAAAAAAAAAAACAAAAACAAAACAAAAAACAAAAAACAAAAAACAAAACAAAAAAAACAACACCCCCCCCCCCCCCCCCCCACACACACACACACAAAACAATCCAGAAAGGCGGTAACTGTTTTAATTAGTCGTATCATAAAGTTTCCTTTCAAAAGGAAAGTCTTCCCAAATTTCATGAGCGCGCGCTCTCTCTCTCTCTCTGTGCATGTTTATAGGAATGCAAATGCTACAAACCATGATGATAGTTTGTTCACACAGTTCCCTATATTCCAAATAGAGGCGACACCTATTTAACATGTCCCACATACCAACCACGTATCATCAAACTAACTCAAAGTGTACCACAGTAAACGAGCGTACAGAATTTCATATATACTAAAATTTCCAAGGAAAAGTAACACGAAAACTAAGGCAACGTGAATTACCATTCTTAAACACAACACTTGGTTTTGTTCCACATACATAGCAAATATCATCAAACTATCTCAAAGTATGTAACTAAATATAACCAGGGGATTCATAAGTTTTGTTAAAACTCAACCAGCCATTCATGCAAAGAATTTGGTGGAAATGGTCCAGTCTTTACATTACTGTAATACAATTTCCCTTCTGCATGATTTAATCTCAACCCCTATTTCTGATAGATTTTACATCCTGTGGCGTCCCTTTCCTACTTCTATGTACACTGCAAAGACAGTAAATTCAATCACATCGAGGGCTTTCAAACAAAGCAGTACTCGAGGGGAAAACAAAAGATCCATATACACATGTAAGATTTTCCTTTCTATTTGTTTGTGAGATCTTGTACCACTCGAGCACCCGTTCTGCTTCCCCGTGTTTGCCGGTATAAATCTGAACTTCATGCACATAGCTATTTTGCGCAGTGGCTCCTTCCCATACGTTAATTCCAAATTTTGCCGGTTGTGCCGGAAATACTACTTTAATGTAAGTCTGCCCTTTAACGCTATCGTCCTTTCGTAAGCTGACTGCTCTCTGCGTGGGATTCCGTAGTTATGTAAACTTGACCTTAGAAACTGCATCCAGTAATGTCCTTATGCGACAAAGCTTGTCGTTAACAGGCTGGTCTACGAGGAGACTTTCACTTGTGACATTCTTGGGCATCCATTGTTTTTTTTTTTTTTTTTTTTTTTTTTTTCAAAGCATGTTCCTGATATTATTTGGAGTATACTTGGAATAGGAAATAGGTAAAAGTATGTCACTTGTATTGTTAAAGGACGAAAAATCATCCAAACAGTGTGTCCAAGTCAAGATATTTTATACCGATGAATGAATCCGTTTGACTGTAACGACCGTCACATTAACGCCAGCCAATATATCGGCTCATCGAAACTTTGTCTCTTCATTCGACGTATCCATTACGAAAACATGCCTATTCAAATATACTGAAAATTTTACCACCAAAAAATGAAAATTTTCAGATAAAAAATTCTGATATTTTTCATATTTCTGTTCAAAACATAGATTGTGGGTACTCTTTAGAACCGCCTCGGCGAGGTGGTTCTAACGAGTACACACAATCTATGTTTTTGAGTAAAAATAAGAAAAATAATGTATACCCCTGTAAACCCCAGTTTTACTATATAAAAGTGGGGTTTACGGGGGTCAAAATTATATAGGCATGTTTTCGTGATGCTTTGCAATATTTTAGCTCATGGAGACCTTGAAAATATTACGCATAGGTTCTAAGCGAAAAGTTTTCGAAAGGTGGCCGATATTCCCCGGCCCTACTCTCCCTTTTTTCGATAGCATGTTTTCTAGTCGATTCATTCTCAGAGTGAGTAATGGGTTTTACTTCTATAAACATGATAAAAACGGACCCACTATGTAACGAAAATAATTATGAATTAGAAAAACAACGAGAACAAGAAAACGTGTAACATGAAACATCATGTTATAAAAAGGCGTTGCTGACAGTGAATTCATCTTTTTAAATACTTGAAATATTTGGTAAAATCTACATGAAGAAAAAACAACAACAACAAAACAACAACAACAAACATCCCCCCCAAAAAAAAACAAAAACAAAAACACAACAACAACAACAACAAAAAACAACAACAACTATATATTAAAGGCAGATAACTTTAGAACGTAAATGACCAGAGTAGTGGCCCTTGGCCTAAGAATTCTTTACAGCATAAAATTTTATTAAGATATTCTATAAAAGAACGTTTGGCCATAATTGATTTTTTTTTTCACATATATCAAGGGCATGTAGCTCAAAAACCAGAATATGCAACTTATAGTAAGTATTCTATACATCTGTAAAATTTCACATCAAAGTATTCCATATAGTAATCGAGTTACTGGACAAAATTCATTTTCCATACACTGCCGCCGCAAGAAAACAAATATTTAGGGACACTTGATGGACATTTTCTATCTTATCATAAAATGTATGTTGTATCTACTCATTGGAATCAACTCATCGAGGCGATTCTAGTGAGTACATTCAACATACCATTGTCTTATAGAAGGAATAACATAACTGCAAAGGCCAATAGCAACTTGGCTTTGTCAAAAGAAATTTTAAAACCCAAAACGAACCAATGAAAGAGGTGGCATATAATACTCTCTTGCGTCCACAGGTGGAATATGCCTCTCAAGTGTGGTCTCCACATATTAAACAAAACATTCATAAACTTGAAATGATTCAGATAAGAGCGGCTAGATGGGTGAACAATAACCATTCCCCACATGAAAGTGTTCACAGTGTGCTTGATAACCTGGGTTGGCGATCGTTAGAAAACAGACGGACTGACACGCGTCTAATTATGTTTCACTGAATTGTATATCGCTATGTAGCCATTCAGGTACCTCCATATTTTGGGAAACCCCAGAGATATACTCGCAACACGCACTCCCTTGCCTTTACGCAGACTCGCACATCTACCACATATTATCAGCAGTCATTTTATCCCCCAATAATTGTTTTATGGATTAAGCTTCCTTCAGAGAGTGTTCTTGTCAGTAATCTTGACTCCTTCAAGGAAGGAGTTAGAGCAATCTCCCATCACTTGACCCGTCTTTAAACCTGATTTTAACTACACCTAATTCTAACTAACATATATTTTCTTTTATCACTCCTCACTTTTGCACTTCTATGTCTCCCGAAATCTTTACATTCCCAGCTAGCATTCTTTATAGATCTACAGCGGGCCGTTATCGGCCGCCTACCCTGACTGGCCGATAACGGCCCGCTATAGATTTATAAAGAATGCTTACTGGGAAATATTCTTGCACTGACTGCGCGACTGTACATAATACTCGCAAGAGGGTGCTATAGTATGAAAAGATCGATAAATCGAAAAGACATTAATTATGATTAAATCTCAGTGGCTTGAACTACCCATGTCTGAAAAAAAAAAAATGCATGGTCTTCAGATGTTCAAACCATTGGAGTTCGAGTGTAGGTTGTAATATGTATTGTGGTAGCATGTACCCAGTAAGCATTCATCATAAATCTATAGCGGGCCGTTATCGACCCGTCAGAGTAGCTGACGGGCCGATAACGGCCCGCTGTAGATTTATAAAGAATACTAGCTGTGTAGTGCATTTACAGTCCTGACATCATTCAAAACACTTTCAAGTAACATTCTAGTTCAGATCTTGCTGCTGTGATATTACCCCTGTGTCGATGTCCACTCGTTGGTATTTAACCTTAAATATTAGCAGGAGGGGTACGATGAGAACAGATACACCGGTAACCCACCAATTCATCCACACTGTACCAATATTAGGGATAAGGTTTATAAGAAGGAATACGGTAGCAGTGAAGTTCACGACCATCGACAGAAATCCTGATGTCAGCCCTTCTGCTATGGGATAGGATTCTTCACAGGCCATCTCAATAAACATAGGTATACTGGCTGTGAAGAATGTGGCTGCACCTATGGCCGCGACGAATAACATTGTCGTAGATCTAGGCAATATGTCATTACACTGTAACGTAAACCATCCGAAAAATATAAGGATTAAAATAAAGTTCAATATTAAGAGAGCTTTCATCCTTCTCTTGAATGTATCTGCCACCTTTCCCATAGCTATGCCACCAATAACACCACCGATTCCACTATAGAAGCCCAGCCAACCTGCCTCTGTTTGTGTTATACCAAGAGGGTTCACTACGAGATCCAGAACTGAAAACCAGCTGCCAAAGCTACCAGTAGACACGCCATACATTATGCCCAAATACCACATGGTCGGACGCTTTATAAGAGTTAGTATACCTGTCTTGAAATCGTACCTACTGCAACCTGCTGTAAAACTGGGCGGGGTTGGTGGTTTGGCAGGGAGATAAGCAATACAAATAATCAGAAACGCAACACACACTCCAAACATTGCAAGGTTGAGATTTCTTATCTCTGTTTGTATTGTTGGAATATCTGTGTCGTTGAGAAGAATAATGGACCCATACATGGCTGGCATCGATACTGCTAGAGGTCCTATGATAAAAGAGGTAGAGCTCCCAAGTCCCGCTGAGAGGGCAGCAATGGCAGTAGCGGTTGCTCGTTCAGTCAAAGGGAACCAGACTTCAGACACCGCTGGCGGTATGGCTGACGTCACACTGCTGGCTATACCGTTAAACACCTGGCCGAAACCGATGAGAATGGTTGCAGGGTAGGTTTCCATGGTAAGGATCTTACTGGCGGTAGCGAGAGTCATTAAGCCAAAACAAACCAAATTCGCAACACGAATGCCTTTTCTGTCAACAAAATAGCAATCAGCTAGAGTTGAGAAGAATGCAGCACCATTTCCAAGATTGACAAGAATAAATATGGTATTGTCTGTCCATCCGTATACTACCTTTGCAGACTGGGCAATAGGACCCCAGTATGCCCAGAGATTGTTACACAGAACAGAAGCAAAAGACACAATTGCTAACACGTACCATCTCGCCCAATACACTTTATGGTGCCTGCTCTGATTGGAATCAACCAGTGGCTGCTCTTCAGGGTTTTTGACATCCATTAAAAGCGATTATTCCAAATATCTGGATAAATACATCATTTCAACTAACTGTATATTCCTAAAATTCGTCCTCCAAATAAGGAAATTTAGTAATATAGCTTGACTTTTTGCATCTACTTTGTTTGAATTTTTATCCATTCACCAATTTTTATTCTGCTGTTTATCCGATCAAAAAGAGTATTCGGTTGTTCCGTCCCAACCCTACTGTACACTGAATGGTAAACTCCCTATACCACCCCAGTTGTGGAATTAATCATACATTAAATACAAATATTACTAATAACGTGATGACAAATATTACTAATAACTGATGAAAAGACAATAACTTCAAATCTTGTTTGAATGTAATGAGACCAACATACATGTACATGTATCCCGTTATCTGCTTTACCTAAGATCATCATTATAGTCTTAAGTGATATGATAACTTTTATTACACATGAGGACTACTATAGGTTACTGTCCGGTTACGGGGAATAGATATACTTTCAACAGGAGGCAACTCTAAGGAAAAATAAGGTAAGAGAAAAGTCCAGGGCGTGCCACAATCACAAACCGCAGCCCTTCCCAGATCCCAAGAGGACAAATCCAAACAAGCACAAATCGAACAAACGTACGAAAAGCATTAAGATTAGCTCTCTCTTCCCCAAGCGAGGTAATCGCAATACTAAAAGGACTAAAAACACAAGAACAAAATGACACATGGAAAGACATACAACAAATCGCCTCGTAGAATAAACCACAAAGCAACAAAGAGTAAGACTAACACCGGGACCACCGCCTTAGAATGGTCAGTAGAGTAAACGACCGGGGGGTTTAAAGCACTTTTACAGCTAACTAACTTCACACTGGGTCCCGATAAGGAAGTTTGTTTTGTCTTCCTTCTGAAAAGGGGTTACTCTAAAAGGAAAGAATTTGCTCCTTGGGAGAAAATTCTTTCCTTTTAGAGTGGACCCCTTTTTAAAAATAGTCCGGCTTGCAGGGTAGCAAACAGGAAGACACGAAAGTTGTCTCCCTTGTATAATCTAGTTAGAGCCCACTCAGGGAGAAAAGCAGCAAACGAAAGTCTACAATTCTGAATGTAGTTTTAAGGGATAATTGAATCGAAGCCTTTGGGTGCAATACTAAACAAATTCAATTATTCCTTTCTTGTATTACCAGTAATGCCAGGGTAATAACTAGGGTTGTGCGGACTAGAATCGGCTATATTTGATAAAACGTTTGGCTCTGACTGGACAATAATAACTGAGACTGTTTGAATTTATGTCAGTGTTACACAAAATGTATTTCATTTAATTGCAGACCAGAGGTAAAGTTGTCAATGGTATTGTTAGTATGCTAATGTTGAAAAATCAGACCTGGTAAATTTCTTATTTTCTTTTGTTTATTTTCCACCAAAACGCGGGTATGTATGTTCTAGGACAGAAATGTGCCAAAGCATGCAATAGACCCCCTTTTATTGCGTATTTTGTCAGTCTAAGGCTGCCTTTACTTTGAGACCAACACTTGGAGGCTACCCATCACGAAAACATGCCTATATAAATTAGACCCCCTCCAACCCCACCTTTTTATAGTAAAACTGGGGTTTACAGGGGTATACATTATTTTTCTTATTTTGCTAAATAACATAGATTGTGGGTACTCGTTAGAACCGCCTCGCCGAGGCGGTTCTAACGAGTACCCACAATCTATGTTTTGAGCAGAAATATGAAAAATATCGGGGGTTTTATCTGAAACTTTTTGAGGTTTTGGAGGTGAAATCTTCTATATATTTGAATAGGCATGTTTTCGTAATGTTTACTTTGAGACCAACATTTGGAAGTCAAGGAATATTGTGAATGCCAGAATTTAGCCAAATGCTACAAATGAAGCCTATGAAAAAGTGATTTTCATCACGAAAACACGCCTATTCAAATATATAGAAAATTTCAGCTCCAAAAACTGAAAATTTTCAGATAAAAAACTTTGAAATTTTTCATATTTCTGTTCAAAACATAGATTGTGGGTACTCGTTAGAACCGCCTCGCCGAGGTGGTTCTAACGAGTACCCACAATCTATGTTTTGAGCAGAAATAAGAAAAATAATGTATACCCCTGTAAACCCCAGTTTTACTATATAAAAGTGGGGTTTAAGGGGGTCTAAATTATATGGGTATGTTTTCGTGATGGTTCCTAGTCCCTTAAAAATGAACTGTTTGTTATGTTTTATCTCATTTTTCTGAAAAAAAAAAAAAAGCTCAAACGGACGTATTTTACATGATCTTGACCTGGATATACTTAATGCAACACTCTTTCAGTTCTTAACGCTTAGCACTGTGGGTAAAATTTACAGCAGATGACATTTTGAAATATTTTTCTTTTTCTTCCCAGTAAATAGGATTTGACATATGCAAATTGTCTTCAATGGAATACTGTCAAATCCTGTTTTCTTAAAAAAAAAATATCACCAATGTGTCGTCTGCTGAATTAGCCCAGAGTGGTAAGGGTTAAACATTGTTGGTCTTAGGAGCTGATAACTTTGATATTATTTTATTTCGACACCTTAGGAAAGGAGTCATTTTAAAGGAAATAACACAAACATAAAAAACAAACAAACAAAAAAACAAAAAACAAAACAAAACAAAAACAAAAAAAAAACAACAACAAAAAAACAAAACAAAAACAAACAAACAAAAAAACAACTAACCCCCCCCCCCCCCCCCCCAAAAAAAAAAAAAAAAAAAAATTACATACCTCTTTTCTCATTGGTAGCTACTTAAAAAGAAAAGAATTTGCTCCTGCTGAGAGCAATTCTTTCCTTTAATAGTAGCCCCTATACCGAAGGGTTTTATTTTCTCAGGGAAGCAATTTACCGCCTGCAAAAGTAGTCTCCCTTTGCAAAATGGTATAAAGGTCTTTCAGGTGTATTTGGACAGATATTGCTTGGGAACATTAACTAACAATAATCGGACAAATATACCTGAGCAACACTGCAGACCAAAATCCTTTATTAAGAAATAGCTTGTTTGAAGTTCATATTGTCTGCCAGACAGCACTTTTAGATAGAGTATCTGGTAGTCAAATAGATTTGTTCAAATTGTAGGGTAAATACATCTATGGGTTATCTACCATTAAGTGTTTTTTACTGCATTTTTTGATGACTGGAAAAACTTGTAAGGCTCAGATGGGATCCCGGGATGAGATCAAACTACGTTATTGTTTAATAGAAAATACAGTGGGCGGAAGTTGCGATATTATTACTGAGAGCGATCACCACATTGAGAGTGGATTCCCGAGTGTTTGATCAGGATGTACCCACAAACTGTTCTTGTGGTCCTGAATATATTTACAGAGTATGCCAGTAGATGCTTCCACCATGACAGAAGACATAATAGAACAGGCTGAAATGCGTCAGCAAAGACGCCCGAATCGACATCAAAGGCCGATCAAGAGCTATTCAAAGATTCTTGTGAAGTTGACAAGGTAACAATTTATTTATCTTATTCACGTATACCAGCAATATATTTCGGAAGTGTTTACTTCCCCGCCTCTGATGCTTCTTAGAATGTCGTCACAACGTGAGAAAATACATCCTCTGACATGTGCGCCAAACAAACCCTCGAAGTAGTCTGCACATTCACACATTCTCTTCAGAGTCTTCGTTGTCTGTTTGAAGACACTTTGCATTCTTGACTATCCAAAACACGCCTATTGAAGAGTTTGGTCAGACTGCGCTATGTTGAAACTCAGACGAGAACTCGATTACAAACCGAAACTCATCGCACAAGAAAACTAACAGAACGAGCTCAGACGAGTAAGCGTAGATACAAGCCTTTTAATAAAAGTTTAAAGGTGTAGGATTGTGCCGTCGTAGTGTCAGTCGCCTGATCCACTATCGTGCAATTAAAGAGGGCAGCAAAATTATTAACTTTGAATAGGTTACTCACTAAACATGCAGTCTCATATAACATATACATTATATTCCATCAATTTATACCTATTGATATTTTTTATTTGTTCTGAAACAACAACAACAACAACGACAATAACAACAACCAGACTTGATAAACGTATATTAAGTCACCATAAAACTCGGGCTCCGATATGCCTCATTTATTTAACATTCAAACTGGAGACACATTTGATAACGAATCTCCAAACGGCACCATCATTTTTTTAGTTTTTACCCAGCGCTGATCAATTTTGCGTCTAAATGCAGGATTAGCCAAGACCGTTGATCTCAGGCACATTCCTAGCCAACGCGACTATCCCCTGTAAGTACTTAAGCCTTTGATTTCTTGCATTGAAAGGAGAACAACCAACACCAAACCAACCAGGCGAGAGACAATATCTTGCACCGGGCTGTAATATTTCTGGCCGACCTCGGAGCTCAAGGAGAAGAACGACCTCCTACAATTATGCTGAAGATGACAGCGTCATCCGAGCCGATGTTAGTAATCACACACCAGTCCCTTTCATTCTTTGCAAGGTAAATGATATGCCTAGTGAACTCTTCTACATACCTCTTTGTACCTAAATGTGCCTAAAAACTGCTAGATGAGTGGCAAACAGAGTAGACCCTGATCAGACGCCGCTTTTTGCGGCGTCTGATCTGAGTCTACACTGTTAATGTCCTTTTTATGGGACACTACGCATGAATTGTTAAGGGGACTAGATACACTTGGTGTATTTTCCGCTACTTGGTGTGTTTTATTTTTCAGCGATTGGTGTATTTTCCGGCACTCGGTGTATTTTCCAGCATTTAGTGTATTTTCCGGCACTTGGTGTATTTTCCGCTAAATGATGTATTTTATTTTCCAGCACTTAGTGTTTTTTCCGGCATTTGGTTATTTTCCACAACTTGGTGTATTCAGTTTTTCAAGGGAGGCAATTTGTGACTTCCTGTTTGCTTTCCTGCACATTAAAAAATCTCCTCTAAATGGACAAAATTGCTCCAAATGGGAGCAAGTTCTTTTCTTTTAGAGTAGAACCTTTTCAGAAGGGAGGCAAAACAATTTTGACAGGGTTGTTAACTCCTCTAAAAGTGTATCCATTCACCTTAAAACTATCATTATGTGTGCGGTATTTAGACTTACCTGCAGAGTTTTTGTTGTCTAATACCACAGTCGAACTTCAATGACTCGAACATCTTTGGGACCAATGAAACTTTTGTTCGAGACATGGGTAGTTCGAGCCACTTTGGTGCCAGGTCAGCAAGCAGATAGCGATAATTTAGAAAAAAAAAAAGTCTTTTTGATCATCTATATAATAATGGTATGTTGAGTGTACTAATTAGAAACGCCTCGATGAGGCGATTTTCAAAAGTACTCACAACATACACTTTCATGATAAAATAAGACAATTTCCCTAAATATTTTTTTTTAGCTGTTTAGTTCAAATGAGCCGCGGTAAATGAGCCATTTGTGTTCAAGCTATTGAAGTTCATTACGAAAATATGCCGATATAGTTTTGACCCCCTTAAACCCCACTTTTATATAGTAAAACTGGGGTTTACATGGGTATACGTTATTTTTCTTACTTCTGCTCAAAATATAGATTGTGGGTACTCGTTAGAACCGCCTCATCGAGGCGGTTCCAACAATCTATGTTGAGTACTAACAATCTATGTTTTGAGCAGAAGTATGAAAAATATCAGAATTTTTTATCTGAAAATTTTCAGTTTTTGGTGGTAAAATTTTCAGTATATTTGTATAGGCGTGTTTTCGTAATGCAACCGTGTATGTCCCATTTCTCATGACCAATCATTTTCTTGCTTGCTGTTAACCCTTTATCAATACACGTTTTTCAGGTTCAGGACAGAGAGCTCAAAGCCCTAATCAACATAGCAACCTATTATAACAAAGTCAATAAGAGAGCTCATGAATTATTGAGGTAAATAAAATCATTTTCAGGAGAAACAGATGTCAAAACATTTTGCTACCCTTCTGAAAAGGGATCTACTCTAAAACAATAGCAGTTACTCACTCACTGTGAGCAAATTCTTCCCCATTTACAGAAGAGGCTTTGTGTGCAGGAAAACAAACAGGAAGTCACAAACATTGTCTCCCGTGTAAAATTAATGGTGAAAAAGCTATTACATGTATGTGTTTCATATTTGATTAAAGCATAAATGTTATGCATACGAGAATGCTTACAGCGGTAAATCAGTTTTTCTGACATGCTTTTTTTATATGGATATATATAGTTCACATTGAGAGGAGAAGGCAAAGACAGAAAAAAAACAAAACAAAACAAAACAACAACAACAGAACAGACAAACGAAATCAAATGCATAATAATACAAATAAAACTGCAAGCCATGCACCATGCCCCGCAACAGGGATTGGCCTAAACCTGTAGGAGGAGTTGCGGGCAGAAGGTACATACTCCCTTTACATTTCTGTAGTATTAGGGCTCGAAAAATAAGTTAAAAATGCAAAAAATGTGATAAAAAATAATTTCAGGATTCTGAAAAAACAATATGCATATTTACAGACCATCCTAAAAGCGCCTGTAAAGTTTAAAAAGGATTGGCCTAAATCTGTAGGAGGAGTTGCGGGCAGAAGGCACATACTCCCTATACATTTCTGTAGTATTAGGGCTCGAAAAAAGTCTAAGTTAAAAATGCAAAAAATGTAATAAAAAATAATTTCAGGATTCTGGAAAAACAATATGCATATCTTCAGACCATCCTAAAAGCGCCTGTAAAGTTTGAAAAGGATTGGCCTAAAACTGTAGGAGGAGTTGCGGGCAGAAGGTACATACTCCCTATACATTTCTGTAGTATTAGGGCTCGAAAAAAGTCTAAGTTAAAAAAGCAAAAAATGTGATAAAAAATAATTTCAGGATTCTGAAAAAACAATATGCATATCTTCAGACCATCATAAAAGCGCCTGTAAAGTTTGAAAAGGATTGGCCTAAAACTGTAGGAGGAGTTGCGTGCAGAAGGTACATACTCCCTATACATTTCTGTAGTATTAGGGCTCGAAAAAAGTCTGTTAAAAATGCAAAACATGTAATAAAAAATAACATCAGGATTCTGAAAAAACAATATGCATATCTTCAGACCATCCTAAAAGCGCCTGTAAAGTTTGAAAAGGATTGGCTTAAAACTGTAGGAGGAGTTGCAGGCAGAAGGTACATACTCCCTATGCATTCTGTAGTATTAGGGCTCGAAAAAAGTCAGTTAAAATGCAAAAAATGTGATAAAAATAATTTCAGGATTCTGAAAAATACAATATGCATATCTTCAGACCATCCTAAAAGCGCCTGTAAAGTTTGAAAAGGATTGGTCTAAAACTGTAGGAGGAGTTGCGGGCAGAAGGTACATACTCCCTATACATTTCTGTAGTATTAGGGCTCGAAAAAAGTCTAAGTTAAAAATGCAAATAATGTGATAAAAAATAATTTCAGGAGTCTGAAAAAACAATGCATATCTTCAGACCATCCTAAAAGCGCCTGTAAAGTTTGAAAAGGATTGGCCTTAAACTGTAGGAGGAGTTGCGGGCAGAAGGTACATACTCCCTATACATTTCTGTAGTATTAGGGCTCGAAAAAAGTCTAATTAAAAATGCAAAACATGTGATAAAAATAATTTCAGGATTCTGAAAAAACAATATGCATGTCTTCAGACCATCCTAAAAGCGCCTGTAAAGTTTGAAAAGAATTGGCCTAAAACTGTAGGAGGAGTTGCGGTCAGAAGAATGGTGGGGGCGCTGACGGACGGACGGACACTCAAAATTTCAGAGGGTATAACATAATACCCCGCCACTTTTTTGGTGGCGGGGCATAAAAATCGTATTTTATCCACTGGATATTTGGAGAGTTAGACCTTACAGTATTAGAACAAAAGAGAGGTACCTCAACAGCCAGAAAAGAAATGTCGCGTGACATTTTGAATTCAAGTTATCTAAATTGCACAAACCGACAATCTTCTGGTCGTTGTCTATTCTGGGGGACGAGTCTCGCAGCGGCCCATGCTGTGAGAATGTGTGTCTTGTAATTGAAATGGGCTGGGAGCACATTAACTCTAAAAGTAACAAATAATAATAATAATAATAAAGATGTCAGTTTTTGTCGTAAATAGATTTTTAACTGAATACTAAATGTGGTCTTTGATCTTTAGCATAATACTGTACATGATAAGATGAATGATCCTTGAAAGTAGAGAACACACTCACAAAGCTAAAATCTAAAACCATCTGAAACGTCGTTTTATTACCCAGGTTAACTAGTTTCGGCCAATTAGGCTTCAGCAATGAATCTCATAAAAAGTTTCGAAAAAATCCCTAAATGATTTCAATGATCACAAAGAACCAGAAAATATAAAATGAACTACAGTGAAGTACGGGGAGACGTTTTACAGCAGCCACACGACACGAACATCAGCTGTAGTGAAGATAAACAGATTCTAAAAGGTATGACCATTGAGAGCAGTGAACACAAAACTGCATGAACATTCTGAATCACCATAGCTAGTTTCGGTCGATTATGCCGCACCAGTGACTCTCATTTAAATTGTTGATTATATAATAGTTATATATTCAGGCTGTGGTTGTTCCTGTTCAGTCGCGTTTCCTGATCTTCATGATTTTTTTTGTTGATTGGTATCTTCTTAAAGGAATGACTCTTGTGAGCAATGGAGACATCCACAAAAATAAAACTATCTGAAATGTCATACTTTTCTAGGCCAGACTAGCTAGCCTTGTCGCCAATGCTCCGGGTGGGGTGGTCATATTAATCTGAAAATAGAAATGTGTTAGTAAAACACTATGCCCCAACTACATATGTCATATGCTTGTCCATATAAAAATCCAAAGTTGGAAAGTGGCATTTGTAACTCAAAATTCGATTTTTTTTTTTCAAACGTTAATCACCGAGTGTCAAAGCCCTAGCTCAAACAGTTATCAAGATATTTGGCTTACAAGAAACGGATAGAGGGGCGAATGACCCAAAAGCACTGTGCCCCTCCAGCTTCTTTGAAGTTGGGGGCAAAATAATACAGGAATGGCTCAGTGCTAACAAAAAACCAGGGTCTTTAAAATGTACTATTATAGTATAGGGTTCACGAGGGATAATGAAACATTGCAACATCCCTCATGCTCCCTGGCAACGACATAAGCGGAATTATATTTTTACGTATGGGCCACACCATGCGAAGTCGTGTCTTCGGGCATGTGCATACAGCGGAGACCCAGATCAGCCTGCACAGTCTGATAAGGGCCTTCGTTGTCCGGTAACAGAATCATTAACCACTATAGAATAAATCAAAGGAGAGCAAATATCCGGATGAGACTTGTTAGCGCACACATGGGACGAATCTGAATCTGTGCATTTTGCGCATGCTCGAAGACATCTTTCCGCAAGGGGCGGACCATATAATGTATTAGCTCGATTTTATCAATGGACAAGAAAATTTACAATATCAGCCTATGTCGATGCACGAGGAGACGAATTATGGCCTCTACACACAGCTATTGTGATCAGCAAATACCCTGAATGAGAGATCCGTTGAAAATAATAACAAAACACGAAATAGAAAATAGAAGACTAGCTTTGAGTGAGTCTGTTCGTCAGGGATAAAGAATTAAATCACTGACAACATTGTTGGGTCGACTGTCTCTGTGAAGGGAAGAAAAATGGTCCTGAATGGGTACATAAGACTGTTTCCGTCAAGCCTTAACTTCCTGTAATTTAAGCAAACAGTACAGACCCTGATCGGACGCCGTGTTTTGTGGGTAAATGATAGTCATAATCATGAATGTATGAAGGCTTTGGTAGACGTTCTCGTATTTTTTCACGATATTTTGTCTGTTTTTAATACAAGCTCACACAATAGTGCCAGTTCAATGGATATCATAGTTTGTATAGAAGGCAATTCCTACCAGGCATGTTTCAGATTGCAGGTAAGGTATGATAACTGAGCCCTCCGAATGGAAAACGACCTTGTGACATACGACCAGTGTAGACCAAGATCAACCTGCACATCAGCAGGGCATATGCTGTTCGCTTATACATTACGAAAACACACCTATTCAAATATAGAGAAAAGCTCACCTAAAAAAACCAGAAGATTTTCAGATAAAAAGACTCCGATATCTTTCATATTTCTGCTCAAAACATAGATGAGGCGGTTCTAACGAGTACCACAATCTATGTTTTCGAGCAAAAATAAGAAAAATAATGTATACCCCTGTAAACCCCAGTTTTACTGAATAAAAGTGGGGTTTAAGGGGGTCAAAATTATATAGGCATGTTTTCGTGATGGAATCTTTAACATACATTTATGTTAGCGACTGGTGTAGATCCTGGTCTGTATCTACGCTGGTCGCATGTGCCATAAGGTAAGTTTTTATATAGAAAGGCTCAAAGGTTGACGAAGATTGTTTTGGTCCGTGACACCAGGGAGGATATACAGAGTATGGTTTGTGGAGCTTGTTCTTTTAAATGTGGAGTCATGTCTATGTTGGTTGCTAAAGATATCTGTCCTGCAATAGTTCTGGTGGTGTCTTTTCTTTGTGAAGCCGTGTGGTTGCTCGTTGCGAGGCTTTGTTTCGTCCTATTTGTTGCCCTATTGTTGTTGTCTTTAGTGGATCCTGCCTGACATTGTTTTCACTTCGTTGGGGAAGAGGGAGCTGGTTGCTTTGTTTTTCGTTGGATTGTAGCAGTTGTGCTGTCTGTCGTAGTTGGTCTGTAGCAGTTGTGCTGTCTGTCGTAGTTGGTCTGTAGCAGTTGTGCTGTTTGTCGTAGTTGGTCTGTAGCAGTTGTGCTGTCTGCCATAATTCGTTTATACTCAACTGTTACTCTTGTTGACATTGGTAGGCTATGTTCTGACATTGTGGCTTTTCCTGGGAAATTTTACATGGTAATAAGGCATCGGTGCAGTCTGATCTGGACATTCTCTGTTCGTCGATATATACTACAAATTCCATTGATTCTGGTAGCGGGCAACGAAGACCCTGATCAGCCTGCGCGAATGCGCAGGCTGACCAGTGCCTGCGTTGTCCGCAAAGTGCATAAGGGTCCTTTTCGTGCGCTGCGCATCAATTGTTTTAAGAAACGTATATATACAATTCTAAAACCTATAAATGAAAAACGAAAGGTCTTCGTTAATTTGAGTTCGATTCATACTTCGATTTTCGTCTCCCTACTCCTTTCGATCACGAAACTGAGACCTCACAGCAAGATCTTGTTCACAGCCTCATGCCATTATAAATTACAGTGCGTAATCGGAAATGAGAAGAGGCGAATAAGCAATGTATTTTGTTACTTTTGTTACATTACTTTGTATGTTGTTTACATTTGTGTAGGTATCATCAACTCCGAATATAATAATTAACTTGAACGCAAATTGTTAACGCCGGACGCGGATGGAGACGGACAGACATACGGACAGGAATAACACTATATGTCCTTTCCACCATCCTTCGAATGGCAGTGGGCATAAAAAATAAAGTTAAACACCACTTACTATATTCACTCCGATTAGTACCTATTGTTTTTCTAGTAGCTGTCCTTGATTGTTTTGATACATTGCAGAGGACTGGGATGAGTCGTTGTATGCCAGTATTTAACCCATTTTAGACTGAATAAAGTCTCCCACACTATATATTGGAATTGATTTTCAATTTTAGATATGTCAGGCTATGTGATTTAGATATTCTAAGAGATCAATGGCTAAATTGTGGAAACCCTGATCAGACGGCGCATTATGCAGCGCATGACTTCGGTCTGCTGTATGCCAATTACCCTATTTGGGGTCTCCAGTCTAAAATTGGTAAATACAGGTTTTTTGTTTTATATTTCAGATGCTGAAGCAGCTGATATTGTCATAGGAACAGAGTTTTTGACTAAACAAACTGTGAGTGTCTTAGAACTTGAAGGAATACTGATATGTTACTTTCATTCTTAAATATCTGTCAGCATTAACAATTATTCCATGGAATCCGCGCACTTATAGGTGTGCGAGACGTTGGCAATGATACTGGATAAATAGATGAGACAAATAAGATGAATCTTTTAAACTCAAACTGAAGGACCAAATACTGAATGTTTATTTGGCCAACGTCATAACATCAGCATTGTACAATTACAAATATATAGTCAGGGAATACCCAGAGTACTAAAGGGCAGGTGAATGTAAGCGGTCTTCTTTAACAGCAACAGAAGTACCACACTGGAACAGTGTGTTTTATTTGTGTTGAGGTTTTACGGTCCAGTCAACCCAATGGGGTCATGTGGAGCGCGGCCAGTTTACCTACATATAACTAAACTTTTACTGGGCAGACTTAGTCCTCTAAGCGGTTAACCAGTATTGTGCACATTCTTTTGCAAGTAACTGACAGCTGCCCTTCTTGAATCAGCGGAAGGGAGAGAATGACCGTAGAAAGTATTTCATGATCAAAAATCTCCACGAAAGAATGTTGCCGACCCGGCGGGGGTCGAACTCGCTGTCTAGTAGTAGAAGTGGTAGTAGTAGTAGTAGTAGTAGAAGAAGAGATGTGGGAGAGGGAGAGTGTGGTAAACCCGCTTTTATGAGTACTCAACCGACGCCTTTAGTCATACTGTAGTTCCAGCTATCCATTATATGTTTTTTTGGTCCATGTAGGGTTTCTCTATCAGTAATTCAACTTAGGAAACATATATCAACATATTAAGTCAGGGTATGCCAGGTTTAGTGTGTGCAGGTCATACATTTATTCAGAAATGCAGCTAAATGCTAGGGTTGATAAAATGTACTGTGAAATTTAGGTCATGGTCACAAAATACCATAGTGGTTGAGTCCATGTTAGGGAGGACGTTATTATAAAAAAAAAACAACAAAAAAAACTTTGGCCCTGTAGCATATAAGATGAATGGATAAAGTTGGGAGTTTGTGGCAGACAGGAACATGCTTCCTTAGTATAGTCGACTCTCATTATCTCAACTTCGCTTATCTCGAAGTGAAAATCTGGTCCCTGTTTTAACATAGAAATCTAACAACAGGTAACAAAATATTGTGGAAAAGAGGAGAATGGAGCAATTTCTCGTCTTTTCCACAATATTTTCAATAAATCTCTAACTTCAGGAGTCAACTTACATATTAATGTAAGAGTTGTGGTTGTTCGATTATCTTTTCCTCAATTTTGCAAATCTGATATGTCGAGGTGTGGATATCACGATGTATTTAAGAGAGACACTTGGACTTCGAGATAACGAGAGTCGACTGTATTTAAATCCTTTCAAAGCGGTAGGCTACTCTTTAAGAACTGAATCAGCTCCTTTTAAGAGTAGACCGCAATGAGAAAGACATATTTTCATGTTAGCTATTTCATTTCTATCAGCTTCTTCACTATTTCACAGCTGATATGAAGTCCCATAAGAGTTGTGGCAATGGTCTGACCCAGTATTTGGCTAGTGTCCGGAAACTTGGAAACCGCAGAAGTTCCGAAGGGTTGAGAACCTTCAGTCCTTCACATGGAACAAATTTGGCTGTATTGTTAATGTTGGCGGGTGATACTGAAATGAACCCAGGCCCCAGGTTTCAGTGTAGACTTTGCAAAAAATACTGTAAAACATCATGTAATTAAGGTGGTGGAGTGTGAAGATTGCAAAAAAGCGTTTTCATGCAACCTGTTCAGAACTTGGCAATGAGGCGTTTGAAAAAATTGAATCGGGCATTGATACTTGGTATTGCGCAGACTGCAAAGCGGACTGCGGACTGAGCAGCAGCGCAGTCTTGAACTGTCACAAGGCAGTGCAATGTGATTCGTGTGAAATGTGGATACATAATGAATGTTCATACATTTCACTTGGTGAATATGAAACTTTGGAAAATACAAACTGCACCTGGATATGTCCAAATTGTGAAGTACTCAACTTCTCTGATTCTTATTTTGATACTCAGTGCAACTTCGAACAGTTCCATGATTCCTGTCCATACAATGCATATAGGAAAGACAGGAACCTTCATGGTGGCGGCGTGATGCTCCTTATCCACAAGGAAATTCCCCATATGCCATTGGCAGAACTGGAAAATGACTCGGAATCAGTGTGGGCTAATGTCTTTGCAAACAAAACTTCTCACTACATAGCAAGTTGGTATCGAGAACCCAGTGGCTCGTGTGAAGACTTTCAACTCCTTCGAAATCAGCTTGAGCACATTAAGACCCAATATAAGAAACTTCCGTCGGTCCACATACTAGGTGACTTCAACTTTAGAGACATTGTTTGGCCAGACAGACTTAGCAAAAATGGGACCATGCTAAGTCAGTCAGAGGGGCAAGTATTTGTGGACATTATGAACGATCATGGGTTGGAACAGCTGGTGAATTTCCCAACTCAGGAAGAAAATACACTGGATTTGGTTTTGACCTCATTACCTGGGCAGTTTCAAGAGGTACACTCTCCTGATAAACTGAGTGATCATGACATGGTTGCAGGCACTTTAAAGGTCTTTATTCCTCCAAGGAAGAAACCACGGCGTAAGGTTTATTTGTATCAGAAGGGTGACTTTGACTCTATGAGGCGAGATTCTTAAAACTTTGCAAAGGATAAATATTTCAGTAGATATTCTGGTTCTCGTTCTGTTCAGGAAAACTTCAATTTGATAACTTCTTTCATACAGGAGGCTGTAGATAAGTACATTCCCTCTAAGACAAGTAGATCGGTAGCTTCCGTCCCTTGGATTACATGAGAGATTAGAAGGACTATTCGAAAAAGGAACGAAACTCATGCAAAGGCAAAAAAGACTGGCAGTAGTAAACTCAGATCTAAGTTTCAGGAACTGAGACAGCAAATCAAAGCTGATATCAAGAAGCAGCATGATTTGTATGTTAACAAATTGGTTGATGACATTAAGGTTAACCCCAAAGACTTCTATCGGTATACCAACAGTCAAAGGAAAGACAATCAGGGTATCCCTCCTCTCAAAAGGAGAAATGGTAATGGTTTGGCTGAGTCTGAAACTGAGCAGGCTGAGAGTTCAATGGTCAGTTTACAGATGTATTCTCCTAAACTTCGGAAAACGAGTTCCCTCTACTTGAGAAGCCAGCTCCGCCTATGAGCGACATTCACATTTCATATGAAGGTGTTATAAAATGAAGGTGTTATAAAAATGATGAAAGGTTTAAATTTCTCAAAGGCTTTGAGACCCGATGAACTTCATCCTAGTCCTTACAGAACTTGCGGCAGAACTTGGTCCTGTATTTGCTCATTTGTCCCAATAATCTCTTGATAAGGGTGAAATCCCCAAGAAATGAACTTTGGCTAACATCTGTCCACTTTATAAGAAGGGCGACAGAGCTTTACCAAGTAACTATCGTCCAGTGTCCTTGACATGTGTTCCTTGCAAGATGCTTGAACACATAGTATGTACAAATATTATGGTTCATCTTGATAAACACAAGCTTCTGTCAGACAGGCAACATGCTTTCAGGAAGAATCGTAGCTGTGAAACTCAGTTGATCACAGTAATAAATGATTGGGCCAAAATTTTGGATGCAGGAGGTCAAGTAGATACATTTATATTGGACTTCGAGAAGGCCTTTGACACTCCTCCTCATAAACTTCTGCAATGCAAACTCCATGGATATGGCATAAGTGGAAAAACTTTAGTATGGATTGGTTCATTTCTGTGCAATAGGCAACAAAGGGTTGTAGTCAATGGAGCAAAATCTCAATGGGCACCTGTTTTATCTGGTGTTTCGCAGGGCACTGTTCTCGGTCCACTGTTGTTTTCCTTGTATATATTTGACATCATGGTTGGAATAGAATCTGAGATTCGTTTGTTCGCTGATGACTGTGTCTGCTATCGTCAGATTGATAGCACTGAAGACACATCGAAAACTCCAAAAGGATATTGATCAACTGGGCAAATGGGCCAGGAAATGGGGTATGATATTTCAGCCCGTGAAATGTAACATTATGCAGCTTACTAGGCAGCAGATCAAAAAGATCAATGCAGTTTGCTCCTTGGAAGGAACAGTCCTCGAAAATGTGGATAACACCTTGGGGTGACAATTTCTAAGGATTTGAAATGGAATAGTCATGTAAGCAATGTTTGTTCAAAAGCAAACAGAGCTTCTAGTTTCTTAAGACGTAATCTATCGTCATGCCCCGAGACGGCAGACGAGGGTTTGGCGCGACCAATCCTGGGGTATGCTAGCCCTGTTTGGGACCCACATGGAATAGTAGTCCAGGAAGAATTAGAAAAGGTTCAGAATCGTGCAGCTAGGTTTGTGACTGGAAACTACAACTTTGAAACCGGAAGTATGACTAGCATTCTTAAATAGTTAGGGTAGGAGTCTCTTCACAAGAGACGCAAAGGTAGTAAACTCATATTGCTATTCAATGGTCTGAAAGGTAGAGCGAGTATACCTTGTGACGACCTTCAACCCCCAAATAGGCGCAGTAGGAATCAGCAGCCAATGGCATTTCAAGTGCCATATGCTAGAACTGACATTTATAAGTACAGTTTCTTTCCAGACACCATTAGGGATTGGAATACACTCCCTGCAGCTGTAATCTCCTCTACTGAAAGTTCTGGGGGCCCTGTCGCTAAATTCACATCACTTGTGAGATCTAGAGACTAGTCTTTGCAATCGTTGGCCCTGGTGAATGAATGTCTATTGATGTATCACCAGGAAAATATTCTGATTCTGATCATGCGCATCTATCACCTTTAAAACAAAGGACATGCTTTTACAGGAGCATTCTAGCCTTTACATGCGATTTGTACATATGCACCAATTTTTGTCAGAATGAATGCACGAAACAATTTTTGACAACACTAATGCTGATAGTTTTTATGAATACAAATTACCTTGTATAAGTTTGTTATAATGTGGCTCCAATATTTTCCAGTGTACTGTTGATTTTGACAAGCGTATGCTGACAGCAAAAGACGGAATGAAAACGCCCTTCCTGACAGAGAACAGCGTGCCTCTTCAGTACAGAGAGAGAATAGTCTTGACTGCGTCGTTATGACAGAGACCAGCTCCTCCACTAAATGAAGTACAGATGATAGGCTGTTACACAATAAAATGGCCACTATACACTCTGATGAGATGAGATACTACATACATGTTGCTTCATCAGCAGCCGTAAAACCTCAGGGCCGTATATTGCTAGGGAAAAGTTTAACCATTTCCACACTGAGGTTATGAAATGGACTTTTCCATCACTAAATTTGGACATGTCCATTATAACAAATATGGATGTCAGTCAAAATCAAAACAGAATGGCAAACAGTGTAGATCCTGATGAGACGGTTCATTATGAGCCGTCTCATTAGGGTCTTCACTGTTTGCACAGTATTTTGTTTTTGGTCTGCAGGCCTGAAAAGTTCAACTATAATCAGATTGAATTGTTGTGCAGTGTTTTCAATGTCATATGTGGCAACACATCAGCCACACCTTGATGTGCTCTTTTAGAACTATATAGGTAGATCACCTTGGGCATATAGATGCAACATGTGGCAATTAAATATTGTGTACCGTAATAACCCTAAATATTGGGGAAGGTAGACATTTGCAAACAGTGTAGACCCAGATCAGACGCCGCAAAACTGCACTGTTTGCCGTTCATGCAACAATATTTTAGACACATCAATAGGTAGTAGAATGGACCGTTTCAAATTTTAGGACAAGTATGGATAAGATGACCTAATACTTAGGGTTATGCTGTAAATGCTAAATGGTACAGGGGATTTTCTGGTGTTCTGGCTTCAGATTGCCATTGAGCAATTTTCTTTGTTTCATCACAGTGTTTCACATATGAGATAGAGGACCGCAAGGCGAGCCGAACAAATAGTTGTAATTTGGAGCTGCATCAGAATTAAAGGTGAGGTTTTGCGTGAGTAAAACTGGTTTTATCCCTCCAGTGGTTTATACTGCTGATGGTTCCAAGGTGGTTCCTTTGTTGCAGTTCTTCTTTGTTTGAGCGTCGGTGGTTTCATATGCGGCATGTTTTTTTTTTTTTTTTTTTTTTTTTTTTTATCATCATTTGTTTCTCATCTCTTTTTCTTTTGGTGCCTCGGGATGGCTGTGCTTTGTGGTTGTGGCATTTACTGGGTATCTTCATTTTATTGTTTGCTTCCCTGCACAACAAATCCCTTCTAAAAAGGGATCTACACTAAAAGGAAATGTTTTGCTCCCCATGGAGTTAAGGCCTTCCTTGTTTACAGCAGACCCTGCTCAGAACGGAGACAAAATAAATTTGGCGGAGTTGTGTCCCCAGAATGTGTATCTATTCCCTTAACAGAGGCTTATAATTAATTCTTCTAACGCGGCTATGACCCTTGAAACGACTTAAAGGAGGAAAGTGCCATATCATTGGCTAGCTGGCTTCAGCAGAGGTTGGCATTAAAAGGTTTGTGTTTCCAAATTAATATTAGATTACGAAATGGTTTCAAGTTTAACCTTTACCATGCTCAGGGCAAATTCAACAGACAACAATTTGATGACATTTTCTTTCATAAAACAGGGTTTGACATTTCATGCAAACTGTCTCCGAGGAGACAGTTTGCATGAATTGTCAAACCCTGTTTTCTGTAACAAGTCAGAAAAATATTTCAAAATGTTATCTGTTGATTTTTTTCTTTGACTGTGTTAGAGAACTAGATTGAATTCCTGATAAACTCTCAGTCAGCAGCCAATCAGATGATAGGACCCCGCACATTACAAGTTGAACACATATAATTGGGAGCTGATAGCCCCGTTAGTAGAATTATAAACCTCTGCCCTTAATCAATAGCAAAACAATCAACAGGGTTATTGGTTGTTTCCAATGACAATATCAGTTATTATGAAGGTTTAATAAACGTGCTCTTAGGTATAAAACTAGTTTGGTTTCTGATAGTGCTATTTGCACATGTAGTTGGCTTATAAACAGAAAGTGCTGCTTTTCCTTGCAAAGCAAAACCTAAAGAGAATGTGCGCCCGGAATAGCTTGCACATTAGCAGACACTTTTAGGCATTTACTGATCATGTGGTGAAACTTAGATATTGTCTAATTGAACAGTGAAGGCCCTAATCTAATTATGTGCAGACTAATTAACAAGGGGCAAAACTTTCTTGACAGATCACTGTCAAAGCTTAAAAGAATAGATATTTTTGTATTTCTTCATGAAAACATGTGAGTATGCATTAGAAAAGCCTTGCCAAAGCACTTCGGATGAATACCCACTTTTTCGTGGAGTAATAAGAAAAAACTATTTATGTAGATACCCCTTTCATCTGGAGCAGTTACTGTTCCATGCACAGTTCCCATTGTGGAAGTTTTGGTAGTGCCCTGGCTTACTTTTGTTTCAGCAACATTTCTTATTTATTAGAGTAAGATTGATAGTCTACTGAAAGCGAACAAGCATGTTAAAACCTATTTCCAAGAAATAGTATGCACAATATCATTCCTTGGTCATTTTAGTACTAATATTAGCAACAATGTGAGTAAATATCTCTTCAAAAATTTACACCCACTGAACAGTCAGATGATCTGCACATACATGTAAGACATAAGACAAATTTTATTTAAAGTCAGAGAAGTATCAACAGAGTAACATTAGCTAATGTTCACAGCAAATACTCTGACCAGACTGTGGATCTGCAGAGTTTTTGATCGCCACACATCTGAACATATATTTTCTCATGTTGAGGCTAAAATGCACTCAGAAAGTCAGATATAGGGATGTAATAAAACATGGCAATTTTAGTAACATCTGCTGTTTTATTGTTTCATACAAATAAGCATTCACAAACAGACCACAAACTACTACAAACTTCTTAAATAAGCCTCACTCAGTCTTTTCATATATTTCAATGATACTAGCAACTTCTGTCAATGCTAATTTTAATGAGGCAAAGTTCATGTACTAGAAAAAAATGGTATAAAGTACTGACACATAAATGATAAATGTCAGAAGAATGCCAGAATGTTTTAAGAGTGTAAATAATACAAAGAAATAACAAGTAACAAGTATCACTACTATGTCTTTTAGCCATGTTGAGAAGATCTACTCAGACCACCCTGCAGACTTATCAGGTTTTTTTCCTGTCCCCATACAGTATTACTGGATACCACAGAAAGTATCAATGAAGGCCAAAGACTCAGATGAGACTGTGTGAATACACAGGATGCTCTGAATTGGTACATTTCACATACTTTCCAAGACAGCATTTTGTTTTGGGTGACCCTCATTGTTTACATCATAACAATACTGACCCCTTCCTTGCACCCCACCCCCTGCCCCCCCTCCCACGTCCCCATCCCATCCAGAATCATAGCCTGACATTCCAAAGAATCTGTAATACAGTATTGCTGAGTCACTCAGTTTTTTATTTTTTAAACACATTATTGTATCATAATAAACATTTTATTAAGCTCCCATGATGAAAACAAAAAGGGCATTACCACTATATCAGCAAAACAGTAATATTAGAAAGCAATTTGAAGTTAGCAGTTTAACCATTCTCTTGCTGAACACGACATGCCCTGTCTTAGCAAACTTAGTTGGTTTCTGAAGAAGCCGACTGATCTGAATCTGCACTGTTTGCCATTATGTGAATTTATAACAACAATCTGGATCAAGTAATATGATTGGCTGGAAATTAGAAGTGGGCGTGTCATCTTAATTTATTCAGCAGGACAAGGGTTTAACAGTAGCATAGCTCCAGATATGGTGCTCTTTCAACCAAAAGTATATCAATATTTTCTTATTTTTCCACAAAAATGTATCTTGTAGGTACTCATTAGAAATGCCTCATTGAGATGCTTCTAATGAGTACCACAATGTTTGTTTTTGTGATGAAATAAGAAAACGAAAATATCTGGATACCCTCTTATCCGGAGTTGTGATTTGTGGAATAATTTGTAGAATAAGGTGAGTCAACTGATCAAACCTCATACAAGCAGCATAAACAGAAAACGATGCATTTAACTATCAGCATGGTTTACCTTACAGTACCATCTACAGGACCAATGATAACTCGATGTAGGTATTACCTATTATTTTATTAAAACAAAAATGTAACCCTGTGCCATTACAATTATTACCTTCCTGTATTTACCCTAACAGAGCCACACTGTTTGATCAGGTCCAATTGGTGTTTGCCAATATAACCTGCAGTATCAATGATTCTGTAAGCAGAGAGAAAGGGCTCTAATCAAACTGTCAGCATATGCCATGATGATACCCTTTCTAAAGGCTAGTGAACAAGTTTGAGATCATAACTTAAATATTGTTTGACCTTGAAAGACCTACGTGCAAAGACGCTCTGAGACATACGTTGGCATGTCTGGGATGGTTTCCCACCCATGTGCAGAATTGTGTATGTCCGTCGTCGACGAAGAATACATAATCAGAGTATAACATAAAATAAATTCATAACTTGTAACAATACATTCACTTTATTACACTGAATATATATAAATATATTTTAACAAAATTCCGTAGAAATTTCCATGACATAAAATATAGTATTTAAACACTTAAAATTTTATTTGAATATATCAATTGTTGTGTAAACACACATACCTTATATCTACTCAGGCGTAGCGGAGCGGAGCCTGAGGTATTTCTCCTATACATTCTGGGTCTAAGCTCGGTTAAGGATTTAAAATTATCTTTATTTGGAGAACCACTTGTCACAAAGTGGAATTGAATGCTGCACGTTATAAGTATAAACAAGCGTTTAGGACGAAAAAGTTATTTCGGATATCATTACATGTGTAAACACACATACTTTATATCTACTCAGGCGTAGCGGAGCCTGAGGTATTTCTCCTTTATAGAATGGGTCTTAGTGTTAAGGAATTAAACCACTGTTTATGAAGTAGAATTGTGTACTGCACATTATAAGTATAAACATGCATTCAAACTAATTATTTCCATTGAACACAATATTGTATATCAGCAACATAAATAACAATTTTATAATCAACATGGCAAGCATACATTTTATACATTATATTAATGTACGTATACTTTTGCAGTACCACAAGGTGACATTATTGCCTTGTAACACTTTTAATGCCACTTCTAATAAAAATCACGACAGCAGTGGCACACACATAACCAGTACTTAGCATTTTTAGTTTTATAAAATGGATACAGGAATATAGAGAAATTATTGTCTGAAACCATTTCAAGAAAACAGCCGTCTGCTGTGTTTATTTAGCGAGGCTGGTTGTATAAAATCCAACACCGATGTAGCCGGTATAGAACAGAACAGAATGGAAATCGCATTAGGCAGTTCAGGTTCGCTGTCTTCAGTTAATAGAAGTTGATTTTGAGAATCGGATCTCTCTAATGCCATTATTACATTACTATATTGTAGCCCTTAGCTAATGGAGCTTATACCCCACCCACCATTCTACAGTGACGAAAAAAACAAATAATACTTCCTAAAACAGGCTAAGTGACGTGTTATTGCTGCACATTAAACTGCTTTTCCAGTTCATTTCAAATAAAAATATATATTCAAAATCACATACTTAAATGGCTTTTTCCTAAAAAGATAACGTTTTCACCGAATGCATGGATTTTTTTTTACCCGGAAGTTGTTGGTTGGCAGGTAAAATGCAAAATTAAAACGTTACAGAAAACAAATGTCTGACGAAACGAAGAAGATATTTAAATAGAACAGAAGGGGATGTGCCTGTGGTCAGGAATCTGCCTCACTCCCTCCCTATCTATCTATCTATCTATCTATCTATCTGTCTGTCTGTCTGTCTGTCTGTCTGCCCGTCCGTCCGTCCCTACATACACCCAACCATCCTTCTATCTATCTATCTACCCATGCTACCAACTTGGTATGCTTGATCATTAAACCAACTCTTGGGGGAGGGTGGGTGTGTGGGGGTGGGGTGGGGCCTTCGATATGGTACAGACGTGCGGCTGGAATTTTTATGACCCTACCTATATTCATATATTCGGCAAATATATATATATATATATATATATATATATATATATATATATATATATATATATATATATATATATATATATATATATATATATATATATATATATATATATATATATTTGTAAAAAGGTACCCTATTCATATACTACTATGAGGATTTCATCATTCATATATTTCATGTTCTTTTACTTTAGATCTCGCTGTACTGATTCCCCCCCCCCCCCCTCTCTCTCTCTCTCTCTCTCTCTCTCTCTCTCTCTCTCTGTGTGATCGATTTCAAGTCCAAATGGAAGTATATACACTAGCTTATCAATCTGTTCTTGATGTTAAAACAAATAAATTAACTGCAGTAATCTCAAGAGTCAGTGTTGCTTTGATTTCTTTTGCCAGATGAAAAACAGATAAGAGGGTTTTCTATATACAAAGCGGGGAGAAAAAACACCTAATCATATACAAAGAGCATGAAAACCTTATTAACTGATATATCTATATTTTTAAAGATAAAAAACGAGGGCTCTCCGTGCGGCATGTCTGTATCATACCTGTTAATGGAACAGCCCTACCCCTTCCGTGGGCCAACTCAGGAAGGTCAGCCCTCTGCTATGGTGTAGTTTATAATTTCTGGTCTTTTATGACCATTGATTCCATTCCAGGATTCTTGAAAATGTCTATGAAGGGCACTGATGAGGTTTCGTTGGCCGAACTAGCTAGTTTGGTCCAGAGATCTTGATACTTTGGTTGTTTTCAGCTTTGTGAGTGTGCTGATTGCCCTCAAAGGTAATTCCTTTTAGAATTTATTTATCTTCTCTATAGCTGGTGTAAGTGACGTGTGGTGACCGTAAAAACGTCTCTTCGTACTTCATCGAGCTCATTCTGGAATTCTTTAAGATTTCTATGGGGGTCACTGATTAGGTCTAATTGACCGAAACTATGAGGGTCACTGATGGAGCCTAATTAGCCGAAACTAGCCCGGAACAGACAATTTGGCACTTTGACTGTTTTCAGGTTCTGTGAACGTATTCATTGCTCTTAAAGAGCATTCCTTTCAGCGGCTATTTACATCAAAACAGAACAGAATTCTATTAAATCAGTTAAGAAATAAGGAAGATATTGTAGTTTATATTTTGATTAACTGTAAGTCAAACATTCAATTTCATATTTAATTTCTGTAAGACTCAAATGAATGCCGTCTGTTGACAGAAACATGCTGCCTGTGTGAGCTAGCTGATATAGTCCGTCAGCTGACAAAATGGCCCTTAAGGCATATACAAATGGCAAGACCCAGACCAATTTGCACAGCCATGCGTCGGATCAAAATCTTCACTATCATTCCTATATCTTCGGCAAGGTCCCTATATCTAGTAGGCGAATAGCGAAGATCCTGACCAGACTGCGCGGATGTATATGCCTTAAGGGCCTTTTTGTCAGCCGGCAGATTATATCAGAGCCCCTGAGAGATAACCATAGCGCCCAGTCAGGAGGCGAATGATGATAACTTAGGGACGTCTTTTCGATCTTCTATGATATAACGGTATGTTGTGTGTACTCATTAGAATTGCCTCGATGAGACGATTCTGTTGAGTACACACAACATACATGTTCATAATAAAATAAGAAATTTTTATGCCCCCGCCGTTCGAAGAATGGAAAGGACATATAATGCTACCCCTGTTCGTCCGTCCGTCCGCGTCCAGCGTTTGCAATTTGCGTTTAAGTTTTTCAGGCGGGGGCATCCCTGTCCTTTGAACACAGTTCTAGTTCCTAAAATATCATTAAATATTTGTGTTCTTTAGCTATCAGAAGAATAAAATAGGGACTCAAAAACGAGTTTGAATCAGCCGCGTAAACAAGCCATCGGTGTTCGAGTCATTGAAGCTTCCCTGATTCAGTCTACAGGTTAGTAATCTGTTTTAGTCTACAACTCTGCTGTAACTGGTAGCAAAAGTCTGTATTTACCGACAAAATCTTTTAATAATTCATCGTTCCCTGTATCTTATTGGAAGCCCGGTCGATAGCACCCAATAAAGCAATAATTTGCATATGTGCCGCGTCATGCGAAAACGTGGCTTTCAGCATATGCGGACAACGAAGGCCCAGATCAGCCTGAGCATCCGCACAATCTGATCAGGGCATTCATTATCCGCTAACAGAATCATTGGATACTACAAAATGTATAAAAGGAGAGGAAAGGTCCGGATACTTTGCGCATGCGCAGGACGATCTGTGTGCATTTTGCGCATGTTCGAAGGCACGTTTTCGCTTGACGCGGCCCATATAATACGTCAACCTGTATTATTAGAGTAGAATTATTAATAGTGCAGATGTTCCAAGTTGCCTGCCAGTGTGTGTCTTAGATATCACAGAAATTTCGACAATTCATATTGAGCAAGGTAATACTCGTAGTTTGATTATTACACCTTATTGCTGTTTTATTACCACCACTATTTTTATTTGAGCCGGGGCACATCATTTCCTACAATAATGCCTGTGCGTCCGCGCAGGCTGATCAGTCTTTGCAGGACAGTGTGGGTAGTCAAGGATCCAAAGCATCTTCAGGCGTACAGCGAAGACTATGGTCAGCCTGCGCGAGAGCAGAGGCTGATCTGAGTCTTTGCTGGGTGCACATGCTACCTGGTACAAAATGCTCTGCTCCGGCTAATTGTTGCTGTTAATATGAATTTAATAGGTGCTACCTATATCCGTGCGTCCAAATTACTAAACATACATATTCTTTATTTGGCCTTGTCACCCACCAATTCAGTGTGGTCAGTTCAGATTCACAAAACTGCAGTCAGATATAACTTAATTTAAGTTCAGACCACGCTTGACTTCTGAATCCACTGCAAGAATTGCGATTTAACATCCCAAGGCAACAATATTTCAGTCGTTTAGAGACATTGCCTCCAAATTTGTGGGACTTTTACCCGACCCGATCAAATGAATTCGGGTCCTGCTTAGTTACTAGCAGCTCTGCCATGGAGGCTTTAGGTAGCCCATCTCTTTCGCGGGCCCCGATGCGCGCGGGCCACGCTTTCCGAATACCGAAAACTAGTGTATGCCGGTGACAGGTACAATGACAAAACACTATCGTTCACTTACCTGAAATCCATTTTACTGCTTCAGGACTTTTTGGTCTTGTTTCTTTTTTGCGTGTCTAAACATTATAAAAAGCAAAAAAAAAAAAAAAAAAAACAACAACAACATAACAGTATACAAACCGGTAGAACAAATACATTACTGTGTCGAAGTTTTTTCAGATTATCACGTGAAAAGAGCGTAAAGCCTATGCGTTATTTGAAAATTTACATCAATGTGTTTGTTTGTGTTGAGGTTTTACGGCCCAGTCAACCCAAAGGGGTCATGTCGAGCGCGGTCAGTTTACCTAACCACACGTTTACTGGGCAGGCTTAGTCCTCTAAGCGGTTAACTACATCAATGTGTACATTATGCAAAAAAAAACAAAAAACAAAACGAATCATGCTTAGCTTGTAAATAGACGAAGAATGAATAGAAATAAAATTCGAAGTGGAGACAAAATTCAAAATGGCCGCGATCGCAAATTTTGTAGGCTGACGTCATAAGTCTCATGATTCACCATCTTGCAATTGGAATACTTGGCTATGGTGGCATATAACTGACATCTAAATATTGAGATACTAAGTCGACGTTTTCTGCTTTTATGTCGACTTAAAATGTATGATCTGATGCTATATCGACCCGTTGATAATGGTTATCGCAACTACATGTCGTAATACTGTCCAGAAGTGTCATCCACAACGTCAGCATCATGAAACACTTTTACAACTATATGTCGACATTATAATTATTATCTCGACTTACGGTCATATTATGTAGTGGGATTTGTTGAGAAGATAATGATAGTCAGATAGTGACTATGCCGGTCGAGATACTTAAATTCGGGGCAATATGACATATTAAGTTTAGGGCTTATTGTAGTGTATGGTGGCTTATAGATGTTATATAATTATCGTTTCTTGTAAACAACTCTGCGATTGCAATAAGACTGGCGCTGCCTGTGTGATTTTGGTCTAAAAATAAACTTTCACGACTACGAAAACGTATCTCAACGCTATCTGGCAAATCATGACGTGTAAAAGAACCGGAAGTCGAGATAATAAAATATAATAGAAAATAAGTCGTCATACAATGTTAACACGCTTTGTTTTCTTGAAGGCAGCTTACACGGTCAGGAAACTTCATAATCGGAGCCAGTGGCTCCGATCAGCAAATGTTGTGTGCGTCTTCCGGAGCACGTGCGGCTCTGAATATAGCGGCTGAAAAAAAGTAAACAAAAGAGGTAGGCCAGTCACTCGTCGAAAGAATCTGTTTGTGTGGGGTAGTTTTTCTCAAAAAGGAGAATTACATGCTGCTCTCAAGTCTTTTAACAGTTTTCTCACCTAATAGATAGTTTGTAAATGTGTACGATCTCGTCTGAATTATTTGTGGCGTGGGCTGATCGATGCTGAATAAACTGATCGTCGAAGGTTCCGCGACGCTATTCCCTGTTTTTTGTTCATAAAATGCATATACGCCTGGACTGTTTGGCATTTTTTATGTGTGAAATAATTGTTTGATCTGTCTCACCGAAAATAAAAATTGACAACAAACTAATGGAAATGGAGGGCAAATAAACAATGGCTCCGATGGTGTAGGGCGGCTCTGAATATATCGGTCGGCTCTGATAGCTGAGGGCTAATGTTTGCAGAACTTTTATTATAAAAGATAGCCTCTGTCCAGTTGCGAGTATTGAAGCCTTTCAGCAACGTTTGTCTCATCTGATCTGTTCTGTTGGGTAAGCACTTGTTACTGTACTCGTTCCGCCCGCGGGGAGAGACTGGGGGAACTTCCCAGAATTTTCGTAGCTTTTGGGGCTAAAGACTTAGACTTACATAGAAACATTTTTATAATCCTGAAAATATGATTTCCGGACAAAACATAAACTTTTAAGTCAGACTTACCATGCAAATATTATTTTGAAACTGTTTAGCTTAATCCTGTTTTGCCTGACTTCGTACAGAAAGCTACTTTTTGAGATACAAGTATATAAAAGTGGGTGGGTAACTATGTATCATGAGGAGTAGAGATATATTTAAATACAAAATGATGTCTAAGGTGATAACTTAGCACCTTTCCAATTTCAAAAATGGCTTTTTGAAGTAGTTTTAGTGCATACGTTTCAATAAGAATGTAAGCTGTCTAATTTCAAAACCCATGTTCAGAAGACCATGAAAAGTAGGTCAGTGTCATTAATTTAAAAAAAAATGACCTGTCCTAGAGATGCTACTCTGGTTCAAGTTTCTTAACTTAAAATCAAAATGGACCAAAACTGTGAAATATACCTGTTTTTCAATTATATATGTGTGTTCATTGGCTTGTGAAATTACGTCAAATTCATATTTTGAATGTATCAATAGATGGAAATTTGCAAGATGAAGAAATAACCCATATGGCATACTTCTAGCAAGAACAATTCCTTAGAAAGCTGAAACAAAAATAAATTTGTGAGACAAAAACTCTTGAAACATGAATTGGTCGATATGATACTCTAAAACTTCTTCCAAACGCCATTCTTGTAATTATTTATGGTGCTTGGTTATCACCTTAGTTTTCATTCTGAGTGTTTATGGAAGAAAAGTGTCTACATCTAGATCGCTTGTTCAGAGATTTAAAACAATATGTATGTCTCTATCCCCTCCTATCATACATAGTTACCCCTACCGCTAAAACGAGACCACAAAAATTGCACCAGTGACGTGAACGATTTCATCGCATATCTTGAAACAGAAAAATCCACGTAAATCCACTACCAGAGGCCATAATCAGTTTGTTTTGATAAGGTTGTACATCCTCGTCAAGACATTTTAGAGCAAAAAAATCAACTGTTACAGCACAGAACAGATATCAAAGATCAGAGGAGATAAACGTTGCTGCAAGGCTTCAATACTCGCAACTGGACAGAGGCTGTCTTTTATAATAATAGTTCTGCAAACATTAGCCCTCAGCTATCAGAGCCGACCGATATATTCAGAGCCGACCTACACCATCGGAGCAATTGTTTATTTGCCCCCCATTTCCATTAATTTTTTGTCAATTTTTATTTTTCGGTAAGTGAGATGTCAAACAATTATTTCACAGGCGCATATGCATTTTATGAAAAAATAACCGGGAATAGCGTCGCTGAACCTTCGACGATCAGTTTATTCAGCATCGATCAGCCCACGCCACAAGTAATTCAGACGAGATCGTACACATTTACAAACTATAGGTGAGAAAACTGTTAAAAGACTTGAGAGCAGCATATAATTTTCCTTTTTGAGAAAAATTACCCTACAAAAACAGATTCTTTCGACGAGTGACTGACCTACCTTTTTTGTTTACTTTTTTCAGCCGCTATAGTCAGAGCCGCACGTGCTCCGGAAGACGCACACAACATTTGATTATCGGAGCCACTGGCTCCGATTATGAAGTTTCTTGACCGTGGCTTAGAGCAATATTACGACCTGCAGACGCGATAACTATTATCAACGGAAGTCGATATAGCATCAAGTCATACTTGTGACATAAAAGCAGAAGAAGTCGTCTTAGTATCTCAATATTTAGATGTCAGTTTTTTTTGCCACCATACTTGGCGTTATTGGCTGTTTTGTTGTTATTATCGGCACGGCCCCATGTCAATAGCTTCTGCCAAATCACGGAACGCTTATTGAACCACCCAAGCGTTTGTTTGACCATCACATGTTTGGTCACATACTATGGTGGCATATAACTGACAACTAAATATTGAGATACTAAGTCGACCTTTTCTGCTTTTATGCTGTCTTAAAATGTATGACCTGATACTATATCGACTTCCATTGAAAGTGGTTACCGCGACTGCAAGTCGTAATACTGTCCAGAAGTGTCATCCACAACGTCAGCATTACGAAACACTTTTACAACTATATGTCGACATTATAATTATTATCTCGACTTCCGATCATGTTATGTAGTAGGATTTGTTGAGAAGATAATGATAGTCAGATAGTGACTATGCCGGTCGAGATACTTAAATTCGGGACGATGTGACGTATTAAGTTTAGGGCTTAATATAGTGTTTGGTGGCATATAGATATTATATAACTATCTTTTCTTGTAAACGACTCTGCGATTGCAATAAGGCAGGCGCTGCCTGTATGATTTTGGTCTAAATATAAACTTTCACGACTACGAAAACATATCTTAACGCTATCTGGCATATCATGACATGTAAAATAACCGGAAGTCGAAATAATAGAAAATAATAGAAAATAAGTCATCATACAATGTTAACACGCTTTGTTTTCTTGAAGGCAGCTTAGAGCAATATTATGACCTGCAGACGCGATAACTGTTATCAACGGAAGTCGATATAGCACCAAGTCATACATTGTAAGTCGACATAAAAGCAGAAGAAGTCGACTTAGTATCTCAATATTTAGATGTCAGTTATATGCCACCATAACACACACCACTGGTCACATAGTTAGTCTATAGTAGTGCGTCTGCACGCCGAACCGCTGTGAGGTTCGGGGAACTGCTTCCCGTTGGACGCACTTATTACCGTACACTCTTAGATAGACCTGACCAAAAGGTGTAGGCCCAGGGTCTACAGTGGTTGCCTTCCTTCTAGCATTTTTTGACAAATCAACAGGTAGCAAAATGGAGCAACCAGCTCCCACTTCCACAACAATGCCACAATGTTAGACAAGATCCACTAAACGCAACATTGAGACAACAAACATGACAAAACATGAAAAAATCCCACTGGGAGCAACCATAAGGTCACACAAAGAACAACCAACACCTGAACGGTCTGGATTCTGTTGTTTAAACTTAACAATGTCGTTAGTTAACGTATCATGAAAAAACTTTGATCATTAAATATGGGGTATATGCTGATATTTATGCATTTGCAAAAGGTACTCACATTTTATTTTTGGCAAAAATAGCTGTGGATTAGATATTGTACTTACTAGAGCAGTTAACATTTTGACCACTAACGAGCTCGTTAAGCAAACGATGCTTTGAACAAATGTGTCCTGAAATAAAACGGTCGTAGTAAAAACCGAAATGGGGTGTATAATCGATTTTAGTGGTACCGAATCTTCACACTATGTTCAAATGCTGTTAGAAATACAAAATGATTGTTTAGCTCGCATAGACTAGTTGAACCACGGAGGGCCCGAACAAAGACATTACATCAGTCATCAACATTCTAATGAAATATTTAAGCCGGCACCTTCATAGAATCTGGGACCCGACCCATCCAAGACTGATTTATCCATATCTAAGGTAACAGCAGATTTTGACAAACGCTATAAAACTGCCAAAATCGTTACTATATTATGAGGAAACTACAGTCGACTCTCCTCTCGTTATCTCGAAGTCCACGGGCCTCTGAAATACTTCGAGATATCCGTTCCTCGACATGTCAGATTTGCAGAATTGAGGTAAAAATTAATCAAACAACCACATTTCACAAATGAATATATAATCTGACTCCTGAAGTTAGAGATATATTGAAAGTATTGTGGAAAAAAAGGAGGAATTGCTCCTTCTCTTTTCCACAATAATATTTTGTTACCTGTTAGTAGATTTTCATGTTTAAACAGGGACCAGAATTTCATTTCGAGATAAGCGGTTATTCGAGATAAGCGAAGTCGAGATAACGAGAGTCGAATGTATCTACATACATGTAATTTCAAAATAATCCATCCTCGAGGCCCAGATCTAATGCTGTGAGACGTCAGCATCTCAAAGTGGATACAAGGTCTACTTAAGGAGAACTGATACATTTTTCTGGGAAGGCAACTCAATCGCAATCGCTTTGTTTTCCCAGCCGGCACACAACGTCAAGACGTTGATTCAACATTGAATCGACGTTATTTCAACGTTGCGTGCCCGCTGGGTTCCTTCTGAAAACGGCTCTACCCTAAAAGGAAAGAATTTGCTCCCAAATGGATCTTGGTATGCAGGAAAGCAAACAGGAAGGAAGGGAAGTCACAAAAATTGTCTCTCTTGTAAAAAATGGCGATAACACTAATAAGTGTATCGTCCTCTTAAAGGCTCCATATTCCTCAAAAATAGACATTTTATTATCCAAGAATGGTTCAGCCCTTAAAATGCCAAGAAAACCTGCATCTGAAAATGTCGTCTGTTTATGTCGTCTGCTGAATATTCTTGCAAACGTTTCAAACATATTTCTGCATACATGCACACAGTGTGGACCCTGATCAGACTGCTCCTCTAATCAGACTGCTCCTAGAGGAGCAGTCTGATCTGGGTCCACAGTATTTGCAAAATGACTTTTAAAATCACAAGTAGATGACAAAGCAGACGACAATTGTTGTGATTGGAAGTTTAAGGGTTAATAAATTTATGGGTATTAATACAATCATAAAATGCGACAGCCTGTAAAACTTCAGTTAGTCTCTCGTTCTTGAAATGAAATGTTTTTTTTTTTTTTTATCGTGTATCTGAATTAATGTTGCCAACATTAAATTCAGAGATACGATAAAAACAATCATTATCAGGGGTGTATGCACCTAAATCGTTAGGTAATCGACACATATACTGTCTCCTGTACACATGCTTTTACTATTTGTAGTGGCTGCTGGTTACATAAATTTATAGTGAGTGCAAGTGCAAATAAGAATCGCTAGAGTATGATTCTATATTTTGCGTTTGCTCTTCCTTTCGATGTACCAAAATATCAATGTTCTTTGGTCAGAGACCTTTGGAAATCTTGTATCGCTTTTCATTTTTCTTTCTTTCTTTGCTGCTGCCGTCTACATACATTCTCTCCATATTGTTTAAATGAATGTAAAGGTGTGCTCTTATGATGTCAGAGGATTAGGTAATAAAAGTAAACGGGATCATATTTTTGCATGGCTTAAAGAAAAACAATATTCAGTCTGCTTATTGCAAGAAACTCATTCTGGTGACGTATGGGAAACGGAATGTGGAAATGACTCGTATTTTAGTGGAACGAAAACTAATAATGAGGGCACAGCTATTTTAATAAATTCAAACTTCGCGTATACTATTCAACAGTATAAAGAAATATTGGCTGGAAGAATACAAGCCCTCGAACTAACAGCAAATGAAAATGAATCAGTTATTTTAAATATTTATGGTCCTAACACAGATTATATTTTTGGTTTCGAAATCTTAGATAATCATTTAAAAGACAATGAAGAGAAAATGATAATCGTAGGTGGAGATTTCAATACAGTTTTTAATATTGAATTAGATAAGAAAACTGGACGATCAGATACCCATAGACTTTGTAGAAAAAAATAATCGAAATGAATGACGAATTCAATCTTGTAGATATTTGGAAAAGCAAACACCCAACATTGAAACAATATGCATGGCATTCTTCAAATAAAACACCAATTATCAGCAGATTAGACTATTTTTGGTGTTGGATAATCTCATAAACCCGGTTTATCATGCGAACATAAAACGAGTTCTAAATCAGACCTCAGTGTTGTAATATTAAACATAGACTTATCAAATATAAAAAGAGGTCCAGGATATTTCAAACTTAATAGTTTTCTTCTTGAAACTAAATATCAGGAAAACATTCGGAAAAGCTTAACAGAAATATCTACTTATAATGTTAATGTCAACCCAAATACTTTATGGGAACTTATTAAAGGCACAAAAAGGAATGAAACAATTAAATATGAAACATTTAGGAAAAAAGAAAATAACAAAAACGAAGTAAAACTTACTTGCTAGATAGACAATATAGATAAAAATAGTAATGAAAGACTAGAAGTCCTCAAACAAGAACTTGATGCTAAGAAAAAAGAGCTAAACATGTTAATAGAAAACAAGAAAACATTGATGCAAAGCATCAATACGCCGGGAAACTAATTTGTCATGCATTACTTAGCTCCCAAAAAATCGTAGTATAGTGAAAAAATGTTATAATTTATGAAAGGTTGTAACTATATAAATTATCGCAATACTCAACGATAAAAAACATTATAGACGTTATCAGGGCTATGTAAAAAAATCAACTATGATCGTCTGTTTTCTAGCCCGCATACATAATTACATGTCGCCATCCATAGCCTAGGCCGAACATACTGTATCCGAAATCATCTATGTAGCAGTGTTTCGTTCTCTTCTCCACTCATAACGTTTTCTTTCGGCCCAAATCTTTCCATGCTTGAGTATCAAGTTAAACTGTATTATTAAACCAGCTTATAATCCGTTCGATTTGAGAATGCATATTTCCAATCGTAAAGAAAGAAAAATATCTTTTGTTCCTTCTTCGTAGTGCGACGAAAAAAAAAACTAAATGAAAAAATTCAAACGTGTACGGATATTGACAGCAACAAGCTCATTTCAGGTCGAATGGTCAAATTGGGGCTCCTACGGGAAAACTGCTCATTTCTCTTTTAAATGAGCAAAACCCACATTGCTACATTCATTCTACACAGTACTTCCAATTTTTTTTTATTTCACTATGTTACCAATAGCACAGTTCTCTGCTGCAAAAGTGTGACTTTGAATAATAATAAAAAAAGTGGGTGGGGGGTGGGGGGGGGTGGGGAAGGCTGGGGGGGGGGGTGGAGGGGTGGGGGGAGGGGAGGGGTGAAAAGTTATATAACCCCACTAAGAACCCCATAAAACTGGAAGCGATGTTCTCCAAATGCATACACATTTTACAAAAAAAAAAAAAAAAAGAAAAAAACAACCTCAAACAGATACGCCTTGCTGCTCCAGCCCGGCGTAAATAAAAAAAGATGGATACATTTTAAGATCAAAAGCGCAAATGGTACAAGAAGGAGAAAAGAATAGTAAATATTTTGCAAATTTAGAAAAGAAAAGGGCAGAAAGTAAAGTTATTAGTAGATTAAACATAAATGGGAAAATCATAACAGAAGAAAAATGTTATGGAAAATTGTACAGAAAACAATAATAAAAGAATTCATCATACACCTTTTTTGACAATAATATAAATAAGTTAAATGAAACAGACCAAAATAAATGTGATGGTCAGTTAACAGAAGAAGAATGCTTACCAGTATTAAAAGAAATGAAAAATCAAAAGAGTCCTGGTTCGGATGGAATAACTGCAGAATTCTATAAAATATTTTGGAATGATATAAAACAGTTCTACGTTAATTCAATAAATTACACTTATCAGTGCGGCGAACTTACAGAACTGCAAAATCAAGGTATTATTTCTCATACCTAAATCAGAAAAAGACATAACATTTTCAGAAAACTGGCGTCCGATAAGTTTATTAAATTGTCGATTATAAAATAGCAACAAAAGCAATAGCAAACAGATTAAAACGTGTATTACCAAACATTATAAACAACTCACAAACTGGATTTCTGAAAGGCAGATATATAGGGGAAAATATACGAATTTTATTTGAATTACTTGATTATGTTGAAGTAAACGACATACCTGGAATGGTATTTTTTCCGAAAAAGCCTTCGATAGCATAGATCATGAGATTTTAATGAAGTGTTTAAAGCACTTCAACTTCAGTGAAGATTTTATAAACTAGATAAGACTTTTTTACTCAAGTGCAACTAGTTGTATTACAAATGATGGTTTTCAATCGGATTTCTTCCCTGTTAAACGTGGCGTACGCCAAGGTTGTCCACTCTCCCCATATTTTGTTTATAAATTGTATGGAACTACTAACTTACCAAATAAGAATAAACAAAAGTATTAAAGGTATAACAATAGCTGGATGTGAACTGAAAAATACATGATATGCAGATGATGCGTCTTTTATCCTAGATGGGTCAAAAATGTCTTTTGAAACCTTAATTGACATATTAGAATGTTTTAGCTTTTTATCCGGTTTAAAATTAAATGCAAAAAAATGTTAAGTTTTACGAATAGGTGTTACAAAAGATACAAATATAGTATACCTCGAAAAAAAATGAAATTTCAATGGAGCTCTTATGAAGCCAAACTCTCGGGATGATCTTTTCCGCAAATAAAGAATGGAATTTAAAATTCAATCTGGATTCAAAAATAAAACAATTTGAGACTCGCCTGAATCAATGGTAGCATAGGAAATTAACATTAATGGGGAAAATTACTGCTATAAAAACGTTCGCTCTCCCAAAACTAATATTTGCACTTTCTTCGCTTCCGAATCCCCCAAATGTTACAATTAACCACACTGAAAAAAATGTATGTATGTATCTGGGACAACAAACCTGAGAAAATAAAACGAAACACTTTGATACAAAACTATGAAGCAGGTGGAATA